>JAWWEU010000160.1:1229959-1271661 GCA_035583155.1 Acropternis orthonyx
GATAGTCGCGCGGGCCCGGACCCTCCGCCGCTGGCCGCGGGCGCTGCGCAGGTGCGGGTCCCGCAAGGTCGGTCCGTGAGGGAGCGAGGAGGCGCCTCCCGCCCGGGGGCGAGCGGCTGCCGGGGCGCGATCCGGGGTGCGGTGGGGCTGTCGGTGAGTGCGGGGGATGCGGGCGGGGCGGGGGTGCCGTGAGAGCCGCGGTGTGTGTGTGGGGGGGGGGGGTTGGGGGTTACCGGGAGTGAGGGGGGGTGGTGTCTGTGGGCCCGGTGAGGGGCCGGCCCTCGCTCACCGCCGGGGCGGGGGGGGAGGGGGAAGGGGAGGCGGGGCCTCCTTCCCGATCTTGGCCGCCATTTTGCGCGGCGGAGCCGAGGGCGGCGGCGGGCGCCGGGACAGCGGCGGGCGGCAGGTCCGGCAGCGGTGCAGGGCGTGGTCCGGGCGGGCGGCACAGCTCCCGGAGAGCCGCAGGGTGCGCCCCGGGCCGCGGAGGGCAGGGCGGCCGCGGCGGGGCCCGGCGGGGAGGGACAGGGGGAGGCAGAGGGGGAGGCGGCGCGCCGGCGAGGCGCGGTAAATGGCGGCGGGGAGCGGGCGGCGCGGCAGGGCCGCGGTGCCGGCGAGATCGCGGTGGCGGCTCCCTTTGTGGCGCGGTGGCCCTCCCAGCGCCACACGCCCCCCTCACACACACACACACACGCACACACAGACACACACGCACACACACACACACACACACACAACACACACACCCCTCACCGCCCCCGGCGGAGGGCAGACAAAGGAAGGCCTGGTAGTTGCAGCCCCTTCCTCGGCTGGCTTGCTTTAAAAGAAAGCAGTCAAAACAAACAAACAAAGGCCAAAGCCCTACGGGGCGGATGCGAAATGCGCGCTGAGTAAACCCCGAGCTTTATTGCCTGCCCACGTGCTGCCCGCCATCCACGCGGTGCTCCCCACCCGCGGCCCCGGCGCGGGCGGGCCCCGCCCCGCCGGGATCTGCTCCTCCGGGATGGGTGCGGGGTGTGCTCGCTGTAGGTGTGAGCAACCACGATTTTAAACACGTAGCCGAAATCGAGCTCTTTACCCAGAACGCCAGTTACCTAAAACCCGCCAGATTTCCTTTGAGGGGAGGGACTTAGCCATAAACGGAATCTCAACTATTTTTTTTTATTTTTTGCTCTTTTTTTTTTTCCTTCCTTTCTTTATAGGATTATATTTAAATAAAAGATGGACTGGAGTGGCAAACACAATGGGCCCAATGATACAACCAATGATGGGACGGTGGTACGACTCCGGGGCCTGCCATTTGGCTGCAGCAAAGAAGAGATTGTTCAGTTTTTCCAAGGTACCTCTAGTATAGTCGAAGTGCAGCGGGTTTCTTTAGAGCTTTCGTTTGTGTCTTTTACACAGTATTTTGCACATGTTTAATAGCGGCTAATGGGGTGGATGGGAGGGATTTTGTTAAACTAGTTTGTGTTAAGAGTTATGCCCTGTAAATGAAGCACAAATAACCACAGATATAGTAAAACACAGAATGTATCTAATTTTGCTGAGGTGGTAAACATGTTTTGCATATTGGGATAACCTGAATGTTAACATTTGGATCAGTTAAATTGCTTGATCGGTAGCTATGTTTTCTTCATGTAACTTAGGTAGTTGTATTTTTGCATAGTCTAAACAGAAAAGAAGTATGGCTAAATCCATAAATGTTTAATGAAAGATCATGGGCTTGTATTGTTGGGTGATGGGGGAAGCAAGGTGGGTTTTTTTTTCGTTGTTGTTGTTTAGATATGCTTTAAGTATTTGCTACAGATGGGAATGTTTCAGCCTTTAACACTGTTCCCCTTGACGGGGTTATTTGTCCTTGGGTTAAAGGGTTGGAAATCGTGCCAAATGGGATAACATTGACGCTGGACTACCAGGGGAGAAGCACAGGGGAGGCCTTCGTGCAGTTTGCTTCAAAGGAGATAGCAGAAAATGCTCTGGGGAAACACAAGGAAAGAATAGGGCACAGGTGGGGATGGAGAGTTTGGGATGGTGTTAAATCTTTATTTTTTGGGGGTTGTGGGTCAGTAATGCTTTTGGGGGGTTGGGGACCATTGGGGAATTGGCTGTTTTTAAGAATTTTTATAACTGATCCTAAGTTAATTTGGGAAATACAGTAGATTTGGGGGGTGGGGGAGACAGTATTGCTCTGGGTAGTTTGCTAAACTCAGAAAATTGTTTCAATTGTTCTCGTGTAGGGTAATTTGTGATAAATGCTGCTATAGCCAGACATTGTTTTTCAACAGTATGTTTCTCATACTGGAAAGACATGTTTTAAGCTTAATTTGTATAGCTAGAATTTTCACATAGTAATTTTTGCCACTGTAAAGTGGGGTCTTTTAATACACTTAAGATTGTTATGGTTTTGAGGAGAAACTAAAGTTGTATGGTATCTCTAGTCACTGCTATTGGCCTGTACCTTTAGTCATAGAAAATGTAGTATGGCCTTTTGTAAAATTCAGACAGCTTCTGCCTGTGTTCTTACTGGTACCTTGAAAATCCTCTTTTATTAGATACATTGAAATCTTCAAAAGTAGTAAGAGCGAAATCAGAGGATTCTCTGACATGCCGAGAAGAATGATGGGACAACAGCGACCTGGACCATATGATAGACCATTAGGAGGAAGAGGGGGTTATTATGGAGCTGGGCGTGGAAGTATGTATGACAGAATGCGTCGAGGAGGTGGTGGATATGACGGTGGTATGTTTATCTAATGAACAGAGGTTCTGTTGTGTCCTGTTTCTGACATTCTTGTCAAGAAATAAAGAAATGGCAGTAGCAGCAGTACCCATTGGGTTTGATGTGTTTACCTCTAAAAAACTTGTAATCAAAAAAATGTGGCTTAGTATTTAAGATCAATGTAAATAGTGAAACTATTTTCGGCAGAATTTGGTCTCTCATTTGCATGTTCCAGTCTGTTGTATAAAAAGAAATGTACTTTTGCACTGTGTTCAGAACTGCAGGTTTAACAGTCTACAGTGGCTGCTGGCAAAGTGCTGGGTGCCCAAAGACTGCAGAATTGAGTGTTGTGCTGTTGTGCATGGCTCTGTGAATCCTGAGCAGTAACGTAACCGTTCTTTCTTTCTCTCCCTTGCACAGGATATGGTGGCTTTGATGATTATGGTGGTTATAATAACTATGGCTATGGAAATGACGGCTATGATGACAGAATGAGGGATGGGAGAGGTAAAAGAAATGAACAGTTTGTTTAAAAATATTTTTCTATTATTTGAGTCCTAAGACAGTATTTTCAAGACAAATAGTGGCTTCGTTATGCTATTTTGTAAAGAAAGAAGGTTGTTTAAAAAAGGGGGGAATTGGGGAATTGTAAGATAGGGGAAGTAAATTGCTCAGGATGCCTTCTGGTGAAGGTTTGGGTTTATACAGGGGAATTGTAAATATCAAGCATTCAGTGGTATAATTCAGTGCTTTCAGAAAAACAATAGTGATGATTTCTGGTCTTTCACCATCTTAGAGGTGTGTGGGGTTTTTTTGTTTGGATTTTTCAATAGGCATGGGAGGACATGGCTATGGAGCTGGAGATGCAGGGTCGGGGTTCCATGGTGGCGGTCATTTTGTTCACATGAGAGGGCTGCCTTTCCGAGCCACGGAAAACGATATTGCTAACGTAAGTACCGCGAGGAAAACTGCTTCCTGCTGCCAGGAGTGTGCGTGTCCCTGTCTGTCCCGGTCCAAACTCAGAGTTCTCAAGTGACTGGTACATCTGCTCCATAAAGTTACAGCCCTTTACGTGAGTTGCACGGAGTTAACAAGCTTTTAAAGCTACTCCCCGAAGTGGGATTACCAGAGGAGTCAGCAAAGCTGTATTTAACATTAATCCTTGCACTCTTTGCTCTTCGGTTTCCATAAAAGGTGTATCGCAGAGACAGCAGTAGCTGCTGTCAGTATCCTCCTTTTAAAGGCTTTCAAAATTCTTTTAAGCTTATCTAGTTTTGTGAAAGCAGCAGCAGATGTGTAACTTAGATTGTTCAGTTTGCATATTTATTTGTTGACCCAAGCCTGTTTTAGGGGGGGCAGGGTCCGAAGACTGTAGGGAGCTGTGTTTGGGCAGAGGGAGGGGACAGTATCCCGTTGTCAGAGGTCAAGGTGGCAGATAAAAACCCACCTGCAGGATTTTGGGAATGCATCCTTGTGTCAGTGTAATGTATTGTTTGTAGGGGGAAAAGTTTTGTAGGGATACAAGGCCTAGTTTAAACATAACATGCCCGTGGAGAGAGGCGATCTTGTCATTTAACCTGTGTATTATATATGCAGAACTCCACTCTTTCACTTGTGCTTGTGGTCCTTTCTGGGTGGGTTGATTTGTTTGTTTAAACTGAGATGTATTTTCATGTGTCACTTTGTTTTGTGTAGTCTAAAGACTGTGAGAACAAGGGCCAAACATCAGGCTTTGATTTGGAGCAGTGAGGAAGAGCAGTCTGATTGAGAGGCAGCTTTTTTTGAATTCCACAAGTGTGTACGTCCTTTGAGAAACCTGAAGAAGCAGAGCCAAATAAAAAACAATTCATTTTTTTCCCTGTTTCGGATGGCATCGTGTTAGATCGTTGCTCAAAGCAGTGTGTGTGCTCAGAAGCTGTTCGTATCTTTGTTTTCAAAGAAAGCTCCTCAAGCTCTGTAGCTGCAACTCTTGAAGCTGTGTAGTAATAATGGATTTTAAGTGTAGATTGACCCAGTGTTGAAGGTCCACTGTCACTAAGTAGTGCTTGGGATATTACTAATTAAATTTAATGTGATAGGATGACGTTAAATTGATGCAGCACACCACTAACCATGGGACTGGAAAAAAAAAAAACACCTGGCTCGAATTCTACATTAATGTGGGGTTTTTTTATTTGTTTTATTCTTAGTTTTTCTCGCCGTTGAACCCTATAAGAGTTCACATTGATATTGGGGCAGATGGAAGAGCTACAGGAGAGGCAGATGTGGAGTTTGTGACGCATGAGGATGCAGTAGCTGCCATGTCTAAGGATAAGAACCACATGCGTGAGTGTCATGTTCCCTGGCAGCTGCCACAGGCCAGGCTCCAGCAGGGCACACAGGGGGTTCAGCAGCAGAGAGGCATCAGTAGCTTTTGGCTTTTTTTTGTTGGCTTCTCTCTGATTCCTGCATGGTGGGGTGGAGTTTGCTGGTTTGTGAAACCAAATACAAAGTAAGGCTTTTTTGCTTCCTACAGAGCATCGATACATTGAACTATTCCTGAATTCCACTGCTGGAGGTGGCTCTGGAATGGGAGGCTACGGCAGAGATGGAATGGGTATGCATGGGTTGCACACTTAACTGATGTTCTGCTAAGTCTCATGAGTTGCAAGCTTGTAATGTGCACTTTTGGCTCTGCAGATCAAGGTTACGGCTCTGTTGGTAGGATGGGAATGGGTAGCAATTACAGCGGCGGATACGGAACTCCTGACGGCCTGGGTGGATACAGTAAGTAGAAGTTCTGTTCTAAGTGTTTGGTGGGACAGTGTTGCTCATGTCCGTGTTCTGGTGGGGGGAGGGAGTGGGCTGTGGGCTGGGAGAAAGGAAAGGGGGCAGTGGTTCTTGCAAACTGTCCATCCCCCTGCTGTTTGCATGCTGTACTGCTGCATCAGATGTTGGCTAAGGGAGGAGTGCTGCCCTGGCATTAGTGTAAGGTGTCATCCTCAGCCAATGGTTCTGTATTACCCATTCCATTTCTTCTTTTTTCAAGGTATGTATGCGTGACCTTGTGTCAATTGTTTGCAGGTCGTGGCAGTGGAAATAGTGGAGGATACTATGGGCAAGGCAGTATGGGTGGAGGAGGATGGCGTGGGATGTATTGAACGATAGCCTTGCTTCTGCAAAACACCCTGGAAGAAACAGTCTCTGGTCTACTAGACTTTCTTACAAAATTTAATTTCTTTTGTATTTTAAGAACTTTATAATGACTGAAGGAATGTGTTTTCACAATATTATTTGGTAAGCAACAGATTGTGATGGGAAAATCTGTTTTCTGTAGGTTTTATTTGTTGCATACTCTGACTTTAAATAAATTTTTATATTCAAACCACTGATGTTGATACTTTTTATACTAGTTACTCCTAAGGATGTATTACATATTCAAGACTACAGTCGGTTCAAGATGTTGTACTATGGTTCCATAAAGGTGGTTGTACTGTAACTCCTATAAACACTGATTGAGTTCTATGTAATCTTGGTCTAGTGAACAAATTTGAAACATTCACTTGTTTAAGGGGAAAAAGGTAGATGAATAGATTAGTTTATTTGGTTAAAACCTGTCCTCAACCCTTTTGATAAGTTGTATGTAATAATTGCAACATAGCGTAAAGCTGTGGAGGTTGAAAGTCATTGTTTTGCCTTCCTTCCTTCTGCTGCCCCATCCACCCCCATCAAATGCACACTTGTGTAAAGGAGTAGTACCTGTGCTTTCCCCTCCACAAACCCAAGCAGCCACGTTTATTTCCACGCTTTGCTGTAGCTCTAGATCCTGCATTTCACACATGTAAGCTGCAAGTTAGAGTGAAACACTAGAACAGCTTTTAGTTAACACAGCATAGGTCAAATACTAGTTCATTTGAAGCTTTCTACTTACCTTTTTTTCACAAACATGCTTTTGGCAAGAGCCAGGGGAGTTGGAAGCAAGTTAGGCTTCTTTCACGAATTTATTGTGTTTAAACACGGTTCAGCTTTTTTATTTGCTGCACTGAACTGGTTTGTCTGTATTTGCTCAAAATTTGCCAGGCCATTCTCTGGATGAGCTCATTAGAAGCCAAGATCTCTAAAATCTCCGTAGGTCCAATACTTATGCAGTAACACAACCCAAACACATCAATAAAACTTTTTGTGCATTTGTGACATGTAAGATATGTAAGAAACTATTGTTTGAAGACACTTAACATACCTGATGTGTAATGGAAAAAGGTATTTATTCTTCTGAGCCAGTGTGATCTCCCAAATTAACTGCCTTGTCCTCAATGCCTCCCTTTAAAATGTCAAATGTGATCTTGGGTATTGCAAGTCTGTCACCTGTTTTGCTAGTACTGTGTTATATCTGTAATAAATGTCTTCTTGTGGGAGAGAGGAGAATGGAGTTTATTTCACTAGAGAATGTGTTCGGGTGTCAAAGTAAGAGCCGGAAAGGGTAACTGGCACAGGAAGCTTTCCAAGCACTGGAGCAGTTTTGGTTAGGAAGGGGGAGGCAAGAGGAGTTCATAACCATTGGAAATCTGCTCTGCAGCCCTGCAGGGTTCTTGTCCTGGTGCTGAAAATGCTGAGGTGTTTCCTAAATGGACAAGGTGGAGGGAATGTGTTTTGTCTGAGCACAGAGGAGCTAAAATCCTGCCAGCTCTGTACCACGGCACTGCTGAGACTCGCCTTTGGACAGCAGGGCCGGGCTGTGCTTTGAGCTGTTCTGTCCAACCAGGCCCTCGGCAAAGAAACACTCTGCTCTGGTCCCAGCCAGCGAAATTCCCCTGTGCAGGACAGTGAGTCCCTCTGACTGTCCCATCCCTTCACCCTGTAATGAGAGCAGCATTCAGCAATGAACCTCCCAGCTCACCTGAGCAGCATTCAACTTGCTGCTGGGATGAAAAGCTGTGAGCAAAGAGCCTGGTCAGCGAGCAG
Organism: Acropternis orthonyx; assembly: GCA_035583155.1. Lineage (NCBI taxonomy): Eukaryota > Metazoa > Chordata > Aves > Passeriformes > Rhinocryptidae > Acropternis > Acropternis orthonyx. Next base: position 1,237,617 of record JAWWEU010000160.1, read on the forward strand.
GTGTAGGGTTTGGGGCCATATACAGGTGTGTTCCAGCTTTGGCTCTGAGGAGCCCCAGGAGCTGCAGTGCTTGACTGCCTGTGCCAGGAATCCCTTTCCTTCCAAGCAGCAGGTAAGTGCCCCCTGCTTCCTGGGGGGGTGGGTGCAGCTCCCACGATCCCTGAGCAGGGAGCAGCAGGAGGAGCGTGTTCTCACTGTACTCCCTGACACCCCCAGTGCCAGAAGGCAGTAGTTTCCCGGGAGAAATAAAAAGACGCATCTTTGATCCTGTCTGAACAGTCACAGGCTCTCTCAGGTACCTCCCAGCTCTTCCTGTGCTCCTTGAGGAGGATTTAGAATCAATCTGTCCAAGAGCAGCATTTTGCAGAAAGATACACCATTAGTCATAGTGTGGTTCAAAAACCTTTAAAGCAGGCCAGGCATGTAGTTAGAATGCAAGGGAACATCCAGAATTCACCATCTTGTTCAAGGCAGAAGTCTTACTTGGAGTCAGTAAAGCCAATCTGAGTGATTACATGCTTTTCTCATGCAGAGGAGGGTAGCACAGAGAGGAAAAGACAGCAGTTGACAGAAACTTAATTTACTGCATGTCAATGGAAATCCACTTTTTAAAATCGCCTATTTTTAAATTATTTCTGTTTAGTTGCATACTTCTTGGCAACTTACTTATTAATGCTGTACAGTTCAGCATCATCTATATCCCCCATCAAACCCTGCTGCCTCCAAGCCTGCCCCACATCAAGCCCACTGGAAAACACTGGGAATACTCTGAGGAGGCAGAGGAGCAGCACCTTATGGTGCCCTTGGCAGGGCAGCTTCCCACACCCCAGCAGAGGCAGCTGTTTCCTAAGTGACTTGAACGAGTCATAGTAAAATACAAGACTGTCAATTACAAACTTAAATAAAGTGACACCACTCCCTTAGTTAAGCTGCAGATCAATTAAATTTATTTTTTTTTTCAAAAGTTATTTACAGATTTACAAGTATTTGATATTTTACAAAAAGTTACATCAGGTAATTTTAGAAACATTTTTCTTTACAAAAGCTATATAAGCAACTACCTTGAGGTGTTAAAAAGAACAGCTCTGTTAGCTTTTAAGATATTAACTAAATCTGTATCCTCAGAGACAAAGCTAAGCTAAACAAGGTGCAAGGACAACCAGAAGACTTGTTTCCAAGCCTCCCTTTTCCTACTAGTAGGAATACTCCAAGGTGAAGGAGCTCCTGGGCTAGTAATTGTCCAGGGCTCGTCGGTGCTGACCAGAGCACGGGGGCTCGAAAGTGCTCTCTGCAAAAAAGTGAAGTTTAGGAACAAACTCTGAAAGCTTGAGAAAGTTGATGACAAAAATTTCCTGCCCAACACAGAAAGAATGGGGTCCCCAATACTTCGTCCAGTCTGTCTTGGTGATTTCTAGAGCTATACAGTGACTATGTGTACAAGCCTGAGAGCATAACTTGCATGAAAACAACGCAAAGAGACTTGTTCGAGGTTACAGACAATGTCAGGCAAAAGGTTTGTGATGGACAGCTCTCTTTTGATGGAAAACACAGATATATCAAATTAATAGTCCACTTGCAAAAATCATTCAGCAAAACAAACCTTCCTCCGCCGAGTGCCCGAGTGCCCTGACAAAACCTCCCCGTACACCTGTGCCTACACAGCAGAGCTCTCAGTGCAATACTCCTGGATGCAGCATGTCCTGATAATTATGGGGAAGTAAATGAGTGTGGTATTTGGCAACAACTTATCAGAGCACTGCCTTAATTGCCAGACATTTTTCAGATACAATTTAAAACTAGCTACTGCAGGGTTTTGCTTCACAACAAGGTATCACAGGTACACTCTGGGGCAGAATTAGGCTTGACTTGTGGCAGACTAGCCTGTAAAAGCATAAGTGCTTTTTCAACATCATCTTAACATCTAAAAACACTCATCAAATGTTAACACTGAATCTCCTCTATAACCTGCCCTGCTTTCTCCCAAAAGAGCAGCTGAGCCATTTCTTAGATCACCAGCCTCACCTGTTTCTTTTTCACATGTGCATTTTCCACATTTGGTCCCATTTTCTCTCGATTTCATTAGGAAGCAGAGAATTAACTCCTCCACAGTACCTCAAAATTGCAACTCTACGCTGCTTGCCTGGAAGTCTGGAAATACTGCTGTACATTCTTTACTTGGTACTGGGTTTTCTACAGGAATGGCTAAATACCAGAAGTAATAAATATCCTGTGACACAACCTTAGGGCACGTTAGAGGAGCACCTCTGTATAAGTATTGCGTGGCAGGAGTCACAGACCCGGACAGGCTTTGGTGAGGAGGGCAGAGGCAGTTCATTGTCAGAACAGGCATTGCAGAAGATCTCACCACAGTTTCTACAATGATGCTAAATGGTGGGGAGAAGATTGTAAATTTAAATTTGCAATGGAAGGGTATCTGGCAATTTGGAAAAAACAAACAGTATACACAGAGCAATCCGAAATGTGGTTCCTTTCACTTCTCGGCCTGAGCATGGACTGAGCTTTCAAAAGGGAATTCACCCACATCCCAAACTACGATGCAATCCTACATAGATCATGTTTGTCTGAGACTGCACCACAGGTACACGGTCTGTCTAGGACCTTATATATTTATTATTTCTTGTATATGTATATGCTTTGCAGATTTCACTCCAGCTCTGGATTAAGAGCATATGCTGCTATATAAAAATACAGCATGAGCAATGATATTATAAACAGTGGATGCTTCTGTCAAGTAGAAAATCAAGATGTAATATAAAAAGGTAAAACAAAAATTCCTGCATACATTAACAAAGCATGGAAATTAACATCACATTTTACTTTAAAATTACTTCAAACTCACATTTTTTCACTCCACTGGACAAAAAATGTCATAAAAAGACTTCCACATGTGTCAAACCGTAACAGTGCCAGAGCTGACAAGTGTTTGAGATGATGATTCTGCAAAGCACTTAAAGTAATTTTAAAAAATGCTTCTTTGTGGCCCTTCACAAAAAGAAATTGTTCTTTTGAAATTAGGGCCCAGCTGCATTGTACGTATCAAAGAACCAGATAGACACCTCAAAAATAAGTCTGCATTCACCTGATCATTGACATTTCATGGCACACCTGTTAAGATAGTTAACTTTTTTCTCATAATAGCTATAAACAAGTTGTAAGAAATTTTGTTAAAGTTTTACCTTCCTTTTGGAAAGCGAAAATTCCTTCTCACACAGCTTGCAATGCGTGGCCTCTTTGTCCTTCAACCAAACCTGGCCCTGGAGAAAAAATTACCATAGTTGTATGTACCTGATTGAGTTAAACTTTGGGCTCCAGGGAACAAGGCAAATGAAAGGCATATCATTTACTGCCTGAATTGCTCAATGCCCTGGGATCAGCGTAATGTCACAAAGACACACTAAAGCAGCACAGGATTGCTACAAAACAGTGAAAATCCTTAGGAGACCAGACAGAGCAGGAATAGGTGCAAAGAGAACGTGCTCCAGCTAGTAAAGATTGCAAAAGAAACAGTTAAAAAGCTTTCTTTCCTTAAAATACTACTGACCTGCAATGCTTTGTTGGCTTCTTTTATATCTTCTATTTTCAGCTTTGATCTAAAGAATAAGATAATGCTATTTCAAACTTCTGCATGGTCAGTCATGATCTAACAAATTAAAAAGTTGGTTTAGGTACTTAAAAATTATAAGCCAAGTTCTCTGACCAAGAGCACAGGGCCACACTAATGTCACCCTGGAGAAAGCAGCCATGCAGTGCTAACCAGCCAGAACAGCACAGGGTACACACTCCAAGTAATTCTAGAGGGTATCAAAGCCCACACCAGGCACAGCAAAACCACTTAGGAGACAGAGATCATTAAATGAAACAACAGTAATGAGGGAGGGCCCTCTCAGAGCTTCCTGCTCACTGTAGTCTGAAGGGGTTTGGTCAGGTCATCCTCTGCAGCCTGGGCGCTGTGCTGGCTTTGCCTGGGGTAGAGATAACTTCCCTCACAGCAGAAAGTATGGGCTGTGTTTGAGGTTTGTGCTGAACACAGTGTTGATAACAGAGATGTTTTTGTTATTGCTGAGCAGAGCTCACACGGAGCCAAGGCCTTTCCTGCTCCCTGTGCTGCCACACTGGGGAGGAGACTGGGAGTGATGGGAAGCTGGGAGGGGACACAGCCAGGAGAGGGGATCCCAAAGGGATATTCCAGACCCGCCGAAGTTAAAAATTAACACACCTGACCTAACTAGACATATTTACTTCTCCTAATTGATTAGTTATAATAACACTGTCAGTCTAATACGCATGAACATCATCCCATTATTATTCTTCATTCAAGTTTATATAACAAAAACAACAGTCATCGTGAATAACGGAATTACTCGCTCAGCTTGGATGCCAGTTCTTGGAGAGCAGCTTCTTGGTCTTCACATATCCTTTTCAGCTGCTTGTTCTTTTCCTGCAGTTTAAGGAACTCCTGATAACAGAACAAACCAAATAAAATGAAACCAAATTATTCTCACGTTGTATTTGCCTACCACCTAAAAACCTGCTCCTGCCCCAAGCTGCTCTTGCTGAGAAACCCAAGTGATCCATCCCAAACCCAACTAGAACAGCAAGCACTCAGGACTAAGCTCCTTAGACCCCAAGAGGCAGAGCAGCACCTGTGCTGCTGAGCCCCTGCAGGGAGAACACAAACCTGGTCCCACTCAGAGCCACGGGCAGGACAGGGGGAACCCAACAAGGCAGAGCCCTCCACACCACGGAGAAAGGAAAATGAGGATTCTCCAAAGCACCCAGTCCTGATCTGAGGACTAAATGGGGAGTAAAAACCACTTTTCCCCCCACCCTTATTCTATTTGTGAGAATACATTAATCTAATTACTCTTATCTATTTGCAGAAACTCTTTAAAATACCACGTTTAAGTCCATAATTGACTTTGCAGTCAATTTCGAAATTATTAGTCAAATTTTTGCTGCAGAATTTACTTTTTTAAGGTTAATTATCTCTCGGGTCTCTATTCTCAGATGAGATACAGTTTCCTTTTCCTTTTGAAGATCATCCTCCAAGGTTTGCCGCCACTCTTTTTCTATCTTCAGATCTGTTTCCAGTTGAAGCCTAGAATACGTAAAACAAAACAATCACTGTGCTCAAGAGTACCATTTTAAAAACAAAAATGAGTTTATTTCAGGGTGCAACAGACTACTATCATAGTAAATCATTAACTTACATGTTTTCCAAAACAAATAAGTATCAATATAATAATATTGTTTGGATCAGTGTAGTAAACAAAGCACTGTCACTTAGAAAATGCTTTTAAAAACAAGTGTATTTAAAGGACCAAGAATATGGTACAATTTTGAAGAGCTGACCTTTGATACAAATGAGAAAGAGAAGACTAACCACAAAATTCTGAAGTATTTTTAAAACATGCATAAAAGAAAGCCCCCTTAACCTTAAACAGCTTGTCTCTAAAATAAACCAAACCAAGCAGCCACGCTGCCACTGGTGATGCAGACAAGGACTGCAGATCTCTGGCACCCATAAAAGTTATTTAATTTTACACCTTTAAATGTGAATCTTCTATTTTACACTAAGGTTTATGGCATTTTGAACAGAACCGAAAATAAAGGAGGACGGACTTTAAATTTCTATTTTTATTGAGCTTTCTGCATAACTGAGATCCAACCTAAAGAGGGATATGGATTCTATTAGTTTAACTGAAGTCCAGTTGAAGGAATTCAGGCTACTCCAATGGGAGAACCATTCTAGCTGGAATTTTACTGTTAGTTTCATGGAAGAGTTGGAGTTTAGAGAGCTATGGAGAAACCAAAGGGTGGAAGAACACTGTTCAACCTTGGCAATCTCCACTGTGCCAATGTGAGAAAATAAGGAAAAAATCTCAGAGTACTCATGCAAGGTCTTCTGAGGGAAATCCTGTATCCACTCTCACTTCCCTATTTAAAAACCAAAACCATTTTCAGAGGAAAGACTTACATTTTGGGGCACTACCTCAGCATCTGTGTATGAACATTGAGAACTGTGAGGGAGGCAAGGGAGGTTAGTAATGGGATCAGAAATCACTGATTTTTCACTCTCAATCTCCGTGCCCCAGACTTACTCAAATAATTGATGTGTTATCTTCCTAAGCAGGGAAAATACCTGCCCTTACAGGGAGCTTCTGTCCTTCCATATTTCTTTAAATTGGTACTGAATGATTTAACAGGAGAAAGACTAAAGGGCTGGCTCTTATGTTAGCTTCTAACTTTCATGACTCCTGTGGATTTTTATTTATTTCCTGAGCAGTGGTAAGTTAAACCACTTCTACCTTATCAATAAGACAGATCAACCAGACTATTCTTATGCCATTTCTGTTTAAGTTTTTACTACTATATACTTGTGGGTTTTGTATTAGTACTACTACACTGTGCATTTCCCCCCAGTTACAATAATTTCCTTGTGAATTAAGCTGGCAGTTTCAGACAAAAAGTAATGCTGTTCTTCCCCTTCCTTTCAAGCTGCACATAATTTTAGAGGCACTCAAAACCAACTGGACTTTCCTGGAATGGCATATTTTCTTCTGCCTTGCCAGCACCCAACATTAGGACCTTTAGTATTTACATTCTGTTCCAAACCACTTATCAACAACCAGCCTGGACCACGACACAGGACACATTGCCAGGTAGAATGTTTACTGCTGTGGATTTTTCCAAACAGCAAAGACATACTCACAGCTGCTTCTCCTTCTGGGAGAATTCGTTCTGCAGACTTTCAGATTTATTCACATATTCCTGCTTAAGTTTCTCATCCTCGGCCTCAGCCTCCATTTGGGCCTTCTCTGCTTGCTGCAATCTGGTGTAATTCAAATCAACTTTGGGTAAAACTGAAGCTAGAACTAGGGTGCAGAGGGTGAAGAAGACAAATAAAAGCAAAATGGGGAAATAGAAACATTTCTAAATAAAAACAAAGCCTGGGGGAAACTCACAAACTCAAACGAGAAATCCATACAATGCCTAGAGAACTAGCTCGTGGCTTTTCACAGTCAGAGAGCAATCACTGCAAGTAATCACTGCTTTATTTTCTGCTCATGAGTAACAGGTGCCAAAGCATGATGATACACAGGTTAGAACTGAAGCACATAATGATGCTTTTCTTTTTCTTTTAGCATAGTTCATGTGGTGTTTTTTGAAGCTTTTTTTTTCTCCCCCCCAAATAAATCCTGTGAAAGTACTTGGCTTGCACTATCACCCATTAAGATGGGGCAGAGCATGAGTTGTGCAACAGCAGCTCCAAACAACTGAGGCATAAGGCTGAACACAGAGCACTGCAATCATACAGCAAAAGACTTAACTAGCCTAATACATCAAAATACACCCTACATCTATACAACTATCTCAACTACATCATATTCTTAATTTAAATAATCTGTATTAAAAATAACGCATTCTTACACTGGTTAAAATAGCTCCATACTATAGACAAATAAAAATGATTCATCAAGAAATGAGGGGTTGTTTTTTTAAATGGATCTTTTCTTTCTGGATTCCAGGGGTTTGTGCCTGCTGCAGCTGACATTCCCCTTGGAATCCATTAGTTCACTATGGGTCCTCTCTGCTTGGTCGCCTTCAGTGCAAAAAAAGATGGATGCAATGTAACAAAAATAAATGTACTAGAAGGGGACTTGTGCTATGTCAGGCTACATCTGTGTGGGTGAAAAGGCAGGAGAGTGAAAGAGCCTGTGAAACAACACTGGATGTCCCCATTTGATGCACTGTATTTAGCCAACTGCTTAAGGGCCTCTCAGCAAAGTGGTGGGAGAAATCTGTGAGATGCCTCATTTCTCACTTCCCAGCAGCTCCCTGAACACAGAGCAACTCACCTCCAGTGTCAGCTAAACAGAAGGTAAGTCAGCAATATGTCTGCATTTGTGCTTCTGCTGATGCACCAGCAGGAGCTTCCAAAAGCTGCCAGTAAACGAGTGAACAAAGGCTGGAATTAAACTACCCTCCACAGTGTGCACTCTCATCTCACTGAGCTGTCCCAGCGGCTTTGAGAACGCTCCCAGTCGTATTTGCAATGGTGGTGCACAGAGGGCCAAAACTTGGAGAGAACACTGGGAAAAAGCAGGTCAATTCCCTGTGCAGGAGCTGAATGAAGCTACACAGGACATTAACTCCAAAACCAAGTTAAGTCCTTCCCCAAATCCCAAAAACTACTGCAGTGTAGTTTCCACAAGCAAGGCAGAAAGGGAACTGCTGCCCAAAAGCTGCAGCACCATCCCCTGGCCCAGCACCCAGGCTGGGCCTGACTGCACTGCTGACCCTCAGAGAGGCTAAGCTGGCCCCAGTCTGCAGCTAGACTGGCCACACAGGGGACACTGGGACAGACACTGCACAGACACCGTGAGAGGGACAGTGCTCCCATTCCTGCTATGGTCCACCCCTTGTGCTACTCAACGCTTTTTGTTTCAGTTTTCTTTGAGGATGGAAGAGATTGACTTTGATTTTTCAGCAGCCAGCCTATGTTAAAGGCTCTTTCTGACTCCAAAGTAAGGAATAAGGCAGGATATTGCAACCATGGAGCAGAAGCCTTTCTGGATTATTGCATTCTGCCCCCGCTTTTGCAAACACATCCCCTTCTGCTGGAAGACCCTGAGATGATTTTCCCAGTCATCTTGCACTACAAGTTTCAGAGCAAAAATCAGGAAGCGTATCAAGGGCAGTTTAAACTCCCTTATCTCTGCAGAGCAGGCACGCAGCAACTCACAGCAGAGGTTAAGAGTTGTAAAGGCTGCCTAGCCATGGGTGGAGAGAGGAAACAGGCTTGGGCACAGACACAGGTGTTGATTACAGTGCAGACACAGGAGATGCTCATCTGACAAACCAGTTGGACAAGTTCAGGGGCTGGGCCTTACCCCTAAATCCCACTAACCACTGCACCCTTTCCAGCAGCCAGCAGGCTGCACCAGCTCTGGGCAGGAGGCAAAGCTACAGGACTTGCTGCCCATCCAAATCAGGCTCCGTGAAAATATTTTACCACATGACATCAGCAAAATGGAATTGTGCTTTAGCTGCTTTATCCCCGAACCCCGTCATTCATTCTCTGGCCATACAGAACATAGATGTTGACACCACCCTCTTGTCTCCTATCTATTGTTCTGAGGAGCACCCAGCTGCTCTTGCCTCAAGCTCCTGTCACTCTGTGTAAGAAAACAGTGCTCGTTACAACCAAGGACCCAGCGGAGAGCCCGCTCTGGGATAAACACAGCCAAAATCTGAAAGCAGTAAGCCGGGGAGAAGGTAACTAACCTTTTAAAATAAACTTAGTTTGACAACTAAGAAGTGATCAAATAGCATTTGAAAACTAGCTTAACATTTGCTTCATAATAGTGCAGTAATTTACTTTTTTTTTTTTTTAAGAGGGGTAAAGTGAGATTGGAGATGATGTTCTTTTTCAGAAAACAAAACAATCCAGCTACGATCAGTTACAGTGCAGGATTTCTAATACCACTTTAAAGTTTGAACTTTAAAATTCTGAGGTTCTATTTTATCAGTAACTATTTCAACCCAGCAGATGTGCAGGAGCTCTCAGAATGATATATCCTTGACAAGTTTATACTGGTGCTGAGCTTCATTGCTGGCACATTTGACGAATGACATTGCAATAGTCCTAGTTTGAGTTAACAGATCTTTGTCACTTCATGAATGCAGTGGACAAAAATCAAAGACAGATGAAGGCAGCAAAACATTAAAAACAAAAATTGGGATAAAAGGATAAAAAGAAAAAGAAAAAAGAGGAAAAAAGGATGTCAATAAAAGAATATTCATGTCACTAACTTTTTAAATACATAACCATGTTTTTCATAATCAGATTTAAATGAAAAAAAAGACATGTCAAACACCAACATGACAGGGCTTATGGATATGTTATATTTTACAATTAAAAAGATCAGGCCACTAAATTAAAACATATGAATCATATTTTAATACTATGTAGTACATGCAGTCTGACCATATTGTAAATGCATATTCTGGAATTTTAGTCTTTCACTTGTCAACCTTTCAGTGTGAAAACTCATGAAGTCATTGAAAATAATGGCACTTCCAAAGCCATGGACAACAATTATAACAGCTTCAGCAAATACGCCAGTGACTCTTGAAGGCATTAAATGCTTATATTAAGTACATGCTTAAGTATAAGCAACATTAATGCTTCAGTTTCTATTGCATTTCATTCAGGTGGGGGAAAAAATAGGTAGTACTGAATCATACTTTGAAACAACTGAAAGAACAACTTTTGATATCAGCACAAAAATCTAGGACCAGAAGAAAGATGGTGGAGGAAGAAAACTGAAGGATTAAGTTTGTATTTCAAGTAAGTGCATCTGTTAAACAGAAGAGAGATCGAACAGCAAAGAACTAGTTCAAGTTTCAGAAAGGCTGGTTTTAAGTGTTCCAGTTGAAAGTTACATTTCAGTGGCAGCTGTGTAGGAATGCAGTAAAATGTGAGGGGATGGAGTCATGAATGAAGAGAAACAGAGAGGGGGCTGTACCTTTGTTCTAGTTGTTTCATAGTTGCGTTAATTTCATTGGTCTTATCCTCTAATCGACTAATTATTTCACTCTTTTCTTTCACAGCATCTTCAGAAACCTGTGTTACAAAAGAGGGTACAGCTGAAGTCGGTGTATTTTGCACTGCTACCTCAAGGGGGCTTTTTGTTCAGTATCTGAAGGGGGGGAATGTTGAAATGACTTCATGTTTTGACTACTTTTAAGCTTTCCCTTCTAGAAAACCTTGCTGACAGTACTTAACATTTTATGCCTAGCAAATCCGTAGTTTTGTACTTTGCAAGCGATGCTATTTAATCAGCATAAATGTTTTCCTTTGGTTTCCTTTCTTAGTTACTTATTTTGGAAGTCAATTTAAATTCACTGATCCAGTAGCCCACTAGAACCTTACCAGTAAAGAGGTGAGATGCTTAGTCCTGAAAATCACTAAGGTTCTCCTACAAATCCAAACCCCACAGATCCTCACACTGGAGAACATCCTCATTTTTCTTTCCAGCTCTGTTCATATTTCTCTTTCTCTGGTTCGGTTTCCTCACAGTTGCAGGTGGAAAAGTGGGATCCTTTGCCCATCACCTCGATAATCTTCTCTGCAGCATCCTAATTTTTTTCCCCTCATTCTGCCACAGATTTGACTGTTTTCTTGTGCTGGTTTTGGTAATTCATTCCATAAATCAAATGCAAGTTCTGCATAAATAATTCACTGCTAAACTTCCCCCGTGTTTGGTCATCTGTTAACCACACATGGGGTCTCTGAGATCCATATTCTCCCAAAAGGCATTGCATTGTTACAGATTATCTTAATTTGTTGACAGATTAAAAAAAATTAAAAGAAACAAAACAAAACTGTAATTAGCTTTTTCCATTTAACACAATCATGTCTCCCTTTCCTTACTTGGAAAGGTCAAGTCTTCTCTTCAAATCCTCACGATGTGCCCACATTCTTTTGGGTTTTTTACTACAACATAGGCCAAACCCAGTCATTATACAGATACACTATTGCTCTGTTTCACACAGCACATTATTAGGCCATGATCTTATCCCCACACTCTTTTCTCCTATAAATCCATCCAGTTACTGCCTTAAGAACTTTGTGTGAAGTCACGTTCCAAAATGTCACGCTGACCTAAGAAGGGTAAGGAAACCGAAAACCAAGGGAACAGCATGTTTAACTGAACAGAATGACAGTGCATTTCTCTCACTTGGTTTTTTTTCAGCAGTTTTACCTGCAGCTTCTGGTACATTTCCATGTTAATTGCTTTAACTTCATCGAGCTGCTGTCGGAGGCCAATGAGGGTATCCTGCTTCTCATGGATATCCTTCTCCAGCAACTTCATGGCAAGCTCTATCTCATGTTTCATGCTGACTTGAACCACCAGCTCATTCTCCATATCCTACAAAACACAAGCACAGTGCAACACAGAGTATTTAAATACCTATGCAACACTTCATTTTGAAAAAACCCTGAAAGCAAACTCTAACAGAGTAGCACCACCACCTATTTCACCCCTTCAGAAATTCTGCCCCTCTTGAATTTTGCAAATTATCCACTACATAAGTGTTACACTCACATTCTTAGTGACCAATGGGGGTTGGGTTTTTTTAACTTTGAGAGTAGACAATTCACATTACAAAAAATTATCCTGCTGGTGTTGAACAGTTGCCTAAAAAAAACAGAGCTATTTATATTCTTCCAAGAAAGATTTAGCACAGATACAGAGCATACGGTATTGCTAAAGACTTACCTAAAATTACTCAGAGAAAACTGTTTTTTCTTTGCTCTTCTTCAGCAGCATTATTATAGAAGTACTGATGTACTGATTGCTCTGTTAAAAACCCCTTTTTGCTACAGGCAGGTAGAGAAAAGGCTACTGGTGTCAAGCCAAGGCAGCGTGGAAACCCAGCAAGATTCGATATACTCCTGTCCTGACTCCTGTGCTGGGGAGGTGCTGTGCAGCCCCAGCCAGCAGCACCCACCTGCCGAAGCTGGGCCTCCTCCCGCAGCTGCCGGCGAGCTTCGCTGTACATCTCGTCCAGCCCCTGCCTGGAGTGTTTGTAGGTCTGAAGTTCTGCTTCAACATCCACTTTAGTTGCCTGCAAAGATACAGACAAGTCTTTCTCCACCACAAGTGCAGCAGTTAACAGCAGAGACTTAGGGGAAGCAAAATTAAGCTTACAAATACATTGTCCAAGCCCAGCACAAACATGGGAAGGGATGCTTCTGCCCTGTGATCATCAGGTTTATAATTAGACCTGAGTACAGGTAGCAAAAGGAATGTCTGTGCTGCAGTACTGCCCTCTTTCAGTGTCAGTTCAACACTCAACTGTTTCAGGACTGAGCAATCCAAACATCTGCTTAACCTGGGCTTTTACCAATCATCCTGGGAAACACCCAGGAGTTACAAAAGGAGCTGCTGGAGTTCTGCAGTTGCATACATGATGACTTCAAATATAAGGAGACAGCCCGAAAGAGACAGTCTGCCAAACAAAATATATCCTATTTTGACAAGACTTTCAGATAATACTGCCTTGAATGCTCTTAGATATCGCTTACAGTTTGAAGGAAAGAGGTAGGAGGGAACTAAACCAGAAAAAAAGACATGGAAAAAGTTACAGAATTTGCATATGGCTACAAAACAATCTCGTGCCCTAGAATTTTGATATACTTAGGCCATATATAAAGCTTCACACTTTTAATAGGTCCTCTCCCTTAATGCAAGTTGTTTCAGATTTGGACAAGTTGCAGCTTCCTTCAAGCTGAGATGCACAAACACTACATAATGATGTTACATGTGGTAAAACATACCTCTAGATGGTGCTGTGTTTTCATTAAAATCAGAGTATTTTCACTCCTTAATTGATGGTTTTCTTCCTGAAGTTTAATTATATTGTTTTTAGCTATTGCTAACTGAAAAGGAAAAAACAAAAACAAATAGTGTGACCACTATTGTGAGCAGAAATAAAGAAAAAAATGTTCTGATGAATGCAAGACCAAGACACGCCCTGCCCTATTCTTGCCTACCAAACAGGGAATTAATTGTTTTAAAGAACACAAAGCTCCTGGTTTCAGTACTGAGTCACTTGCATTACACAGCAGCAGGACTATCCAAGATACTTCATTATTTTACGTCTGGCAAAGAACATGCTTTCTCTTCCTTGCTTCTTTATGACTTAAAGAACCTCCGTTCCCTTTCCTCATCCTCAGTTTTTATTTTCCATTTGACTTCAAGTTCATCCAGTTTTATTCTTTTTTTTGACATCTTAGTACATCATATGGAGCCATTTGCCTAAGAAAGCCTCCCCCAGATAAAAAGCAAACATATTTACAGAAGATGACACTTCATAACTGTCAGAATTATAAACCAAATGACCAAAACAGGTGAGAGTTGGGCTGAAGGTTTGTAAAGAAACCAGAATACTCTGAGAATTAACAGTCAGGAAAAAACTGTTTTCCCTCTGTCTGGATACATTACACCCAGAACGAGCTAGCTGGCCCTTCCACCCCTGAATTTAGAGTTTTCGATTTCCCACTTCATGAAGTGTTTCTCAAGCAGCTTGGACTTGAAAAAAAAAAAAAAACAAAAAACTATGTTCTCTCTTATAAAGCTAAAACCACTGGAATCTAGCCAAGCATCAAAGATCAGGACAAATATAAATATAAAACCAGAACTAGACAATTCTAAAAGCTGTATACCAAGTGTACGGCAAACAAGTAAGAAACAATCCTTTGGCTAAAGCCGGTAACAGAAATTGCTTGGTGAACTACTTTCTGTCTCTTTGTGGCAACTGGTGCCATCCATTCTGGACTAGTCATCTGCACAAAATCAGACTGACAGCTGGAATTAAGAAAGGATCCTCTTCTCCTTTTGTGCAAAGTTGGAAACTGCAATGTCCTACAGAATTAATTTACTGATGCTACAGGCTATCTAAGCAAGCTGTCTTCAAATCCCTGCAGCCACTGCACCTTTCCTTTAGGCCAAAATAAAGGTATCTGAACATATTATACGGAACTTATGTAGAGTAATACAATCTAAGTATATTCAGAAAAAGTCTTTGAGAGTAAATAACACATTACACTTTCGTAAAAGGAAACAATACCTCTTCAATCAGTTTAGTGTTCGATTTCTCCAGTGAATCAACTCTTGCATGGAGACTGCTAACTGTGCTACTGAGAGGGAAAAAGAAAAAATGGTATTTAAAATTACATCAAAATTCAGTCAACCAAGCTCAAAAGCTTTAATGCAAGGTACAGTGATTAATGGTTAAGAGCTAAAAGGTCTGATTCTGTGATTTGAAGCTTTCCTGAATATAAGAAAATTACTCTCCTTTGTTGAACATGTTTATACTTCTTTTTAACTCCCAGTGTCATCCCTGTCACTTAAACTCCTGATTGACTGAGACTTCACATTATCCCCTTCCTTTATCCTCACAACTACCTCCAAAAGCATCCAAAAGATGAGTTCCCTTCACAGACAACCTCCATCTTTACAAAGATTTTATGATCTCCATGTTATTTTTCTCCCTATGTAACAAAACCACTCTCCAGGTTCTCTTCCTCCAAAACACATTTCTTTTATAAAATCGTTTGCTTCTCTACATTTTTGAGACTTGTCCTGAGGCTCTCTCTTTCTTGATGCTTCTTGATTTCATTTAGTAGTCTCATCAGAATTTTATTCCCTTTTATTACTCTTGTTCTTTATAGTATCAAACTACACCCAGGCCTTTCCCACACCCTGATTGCCTGTTTCTGCTGGAAGCACATGTTTTTTTAGGCTGCATCTCACCCACAGGAAAACAAAACCCCTGTGCTGGAACACTGTTTACTTTTCCCCATTCCTCTGTGATGTCCTCAGAAGCTGCCAGTTCACGAGGAACAGCAGGGTAGAGAAGATTAATGCATTTTAGGACTTGTGGGAAGGAACAGCTGAACTGAAACAGAGTAGGAAAGTTGTTGAACCACTGGCTTAGCAGGTAGTTCCATGCACAAACCAGGGCACAAGAACATACCCAACCCACAGAGGCTCCCCTGTATGATGACAGCCAGCACCACACGAACACCACTGGCCTTGAGTGTGACAGTTCCTTTCTCATCCTCTGCTTTCACTTTGTGCATATTTGATGTGCTCAGTTAACTCTGCCCTATTGAAGGTTTCGCTCAGTGACTGACACCATTTCAGATCAGAATCTCTTCATCTCTTACAGTAACTAGTGATCAAGATTACCAGCATTATAAAATTAAAAATGTGATTTACATGTCAAAAAGGGATCAAGGTGAGCTGTGCTATGCATTCTACAGAAGTTCTTTGTGGGTTTGCTTGGTTTGGTTTGTTGGCATTTTTTGCCCTTTTTAGCTCCTCACACTGTTTAAATTTATACAGTTCTCCTCAGAGAATTAAAATCACTGTTCCTCAGTTTGCACAGTAACAAACACAGTGGTGGACTAGGTTCTTTCCACCATGCAAAGTGAGGGGGAAATGCTGCTTGCCTGAAAACTGCTTCTACAGGAACCACAACCTACAACATATAAGTAGATTCCAGCAGGCAATGAACGTACTCTGTTTCGGTCCTAGGCATTAGAGCTACAAACCAAAATATTCTGAAAGGCAAAGAAACAACAACATGTGGATTCACCCAGAACACTCAAAAACACTTTTTGCAAAGCGTCAAATAGAACACAGTTAAAATCCAGACCAATCATGCTTGGGAAATTCTGAACAGTGAGGACCTTCATCAGCTTTGGCCTCCTATTTTTTGCTCCTTTGAAGAATAAAGCTTCTATCAAAAACAAGAGTGTGAAAACTCACACTTCCTGAGTCTCCCCCGGGAGAGTGTCCTGTCCTACTCCACTAAATCCTCGGCCTAAACATGAAGCACTTGCACCTCTTTCTCTGAAATTCTCCCACAAAGCTGCGGTACAACAGAATTTACCTGTAAGCCTGCCCTGACACACACACTTCAAAGTAATACTTACTTCAGTTGCCTGTTTAGTTCTTCGACATAATTCTTTTGGTCCAATATTGCAGCAATCTGTACATTTCTAAAACACGAACAAAGTGCAATTAGCTTGAACAAAATGATGTACTGAACTGTCTACTGAAAATATGCATATCTACCATATGCAAACGTCCATCTTAATTGAATCTTTAAGAAGAAAGGAAGCAACTTCATCTCACAGTCATGAAGTGAATAACCCACATGCTGTGATATCAGAGACATCCAGTGCTTTAACTGCAAATAATTTCTTTACACAAAACCTAAGAACATACACAGTCAGAAAAGAAAAGCGATGTTTATTCACTCTGCCATGACTCTGGGTCTTTGAAACGATGACTAAACCCCAAGCTGAGGGCTGAAAAGTCTGCAGGTTCCTTTTCACTGCCACCCTGCAATCCTCCATCGCTGTCCAGCAGGTAAGGGCAGTAGGTGATGATGCTGGAATTTGCTTCAAAGTGCAAATATTCTTTCAGCTATCCAGTAATACAAAACAATTTAGGATGCCACCTTTCTCAAGACAGTGAAATTAGAAGATTTCATCTTTAGGGAACTTGACACATTTCTACAAAGAACAGTGCCCTGGTCCAGATATCATATGCAAAATCAGAGATATTTGGTGAGGACATACCTTTCTTTACCCCCAGTGTCATCATCACTCTTCAAATACACAGAGAAATCGATCACCCCAACCTAGAGGAAAGCAAATGTACAGTTTCATATCATGTAAATAGCTGTTGTTGATACTTGCAGCCTTGTATTTATGTCATTACTAGAATCTCCATTATAGCTTTTGTAAGATTGGTCCAGTTCCAGGCAGAAGCTCAAAAACCCGAACGTTAAACAAGATTCTTTCTTTTTTTTTTAAGTGTAGTTTCCATACTTACTAAGAATTATGTTACATTTTGTTAGCAATGTGCCATGGACCAAATTCCAAAGCAAATATGACTTCTTCCTTTGTCTGAGCTTAGCTGAAACCTTACAGGAAACTTTCATTTAGGGAATTACCAGATGGTCCACAGCCCTGTCCCTGTCTGATTGGTGTTTCACATGATTTCCCATCACACCACACCTCCAAGACTGATGTTTGCCCATGTTCTGCTTTACAGTATTCCTCTTCAAATAATACCACCTCTCCACACCTGCTGATTCCCAGGTGTGACAACTCATTTTTTTAAACTTTGCTAAATCTGAATCTAATTCAATTGTTTCCTATTCAATTGTAATTTAATTATATGTACTATACATTTAACATTTCCATGAGTTCTGCTTCCAACTCTATTCTTGAATTTCTAACAAAAGTATTTAACCACATCTGCCTTACCAAAACCCTCCCCTGTTGGTGTCTAGCAGCCTCTTCACAGAAGTATTTCAGTTTCTCTGATCTACTCTCTTCTCTTGAGTTCCCTTCAGCTTTGGATACAAGTAACTTGCTAACATTTACCTGGTTTATACAATGCTCTGCTGTCAGTACCCTGTGATGGTCTTCTTGTTCTTTCCACGTCTTTGCTAAAAATTCTCTTCTACAAAAGCTTTTAAAAAACATATTTCGCTTATTAAAGCCAAGCACTACTCTGTTAAGACAAAAAGTTAAAATGCTCTCTCTATAAAAGTTCCTTTATTTCAGTTCTCCATGTGTGCATACACACATTTCACCACTGAACAGCACTCTTTTAACAAACCAAAACTGCTCCAGCTGTGACTTCCATCAGCCACTAGAAGTTTTGTCTCTGTGTTCAATACAATTTGCTGCTCTGGCTTCTCTGAGAAGGTGCTCTATTTATACCACTCTTCACTAACAGAATTACTCTGGACATTTTACAAATGTCAGATCTGGACAAATTGCAAACAGAAACTCATCTGAACAGTCATGACTACCTTCTCAAATCAATCTTCATCTCCCCTCATGCAGCCAGGCCACCCAGTGACCCAGATAACAGAGGTGTAGCTAACAACAGGCTTTGGGATTTATAACACACACATTTAATTCTCAAAACCAAGAGCAAGTCAGGAAGTTTTGTATAATTATAGGCCTTTGAATGTTAAATCTTCTTTTACACAAGATGGGTGTCCAAGACTAATATTAGACAGTAACTGGAATGAACAATCAAGGATAAGACAACCCTATGGTCCAAGAGCCACATACCCAATTAATAACTCTTCTTTCTCAGAAGCACAGTTTTTTCATCAAATAAATGCTGAAATACAGTAATCATCACTTAAACTACCAAGATTTTTTCCACAAAGAAGCTGAAAACAGCATTCAGGACCGAATGCAGTAGACATTTATTGACAAATATTTGTGCATCTAATTTAAAGAGAATCTGTCAAGACTTTCTTGGGAAAGATCAAAGTCAAAGCCCGCTGCAAAGCAGAAAGAATTGCAAGTCTTGTTTTGAAGGCTCAAAGTCGTCCCTCTCTTATACAGTTTTTATGACACTATGCAAAGAGAGCTTGTGTTTCAGGTCCTTGTGTCATTGCTGTTGTTTCAGAACAGCAGTAAATGAACCCAACAGGATAAACTGATCATGGCACTACACTTCTCCCGCAGAGGAGAAGGATGAGTCACACAATTAAGATGGAAAGAACTCTGCATTGCTACTACTGCATCCATTTCACCACAAAGCACAAACTGCACCCTTGCACTCTGACAATTACCACCATCGAAAGGTCTGAGCCACCTGATAATGAGGTCAGTGCAACAGCCCCAGGATCCAGAGCAGTCGCCAGCAAGATTTCTAACAAATCACAACTCCACAGGAACAAAATGCCCTGCGCATACAAATCCTACAGATTGCACGTAACATTCCTTTACCTGTGTTCACTTACTTGTGAATCCAGGTCTTCTCCTTTCACACACAGGTTGGCATCTATCACATTTAACCCAACTAACAGCCCAACAATGACTGCTCCTTCTTCCTCCATCATCAGTGCATGATACTCATAAAATTCACTGTTAAATAAGAGAATTGCATCTTATTGTTATATCCATTATATACCAAATAAATTAATAATAATTGACATACAAATCCGAATTGTTTCTCTTATTGTAGCCTTCCTACAACATCCTTCAAGATGAACTGGGCCTGCCCATGCTTTCACCTCATAAATATTTAAAAATTCAGAGTGCATGGCTTATCTCAGAGGCTATTAAAAACAAAGATACCACCTTTGGCTCCAGAAATCTGAGCCACGAGTTGCTGGATGGTTGGGACATTTAGTGGACAAGACTTATTCTGCCTTAAAAGAAAAGGAAAAAAAAAAAAAAACAAAGCCAGGAAAGGCTCTTTCCTACACATTTGCTATTAGCCATTTTTGAACAGGATCTTGCAACAGATGGATGTTTGACCACACTGAGTCAGGCAACTCTCATGCTGTTAAGAAGCACTGCAATGCAAAGCAAAAGAGGAAGGGTAAAAATTTTTCCTTGTGTGAAAAACTGTCTGGACTTCAATGAATACATGTTGAAATTCAAGAAGCCAAAGAACAGGTTAAATGGGTAAAATCAAACATAAAGGGCTGAAATGCTAAAAAGGTTCTTAAAATAAAAATACTTCACTACACAACAGAATACTGGTACTTTCTCCTCCTTTCTCTTTTTAAATAGTTTTAGATTCTATATAACAAACTGTGCTTTCACTGGAAAAGTCCATAGCTGTTGAACACCAACAACATTCTGACGTACCAGCGTTACCTAGGCATGCAAAACTGGTCTGAAAAATATGTACAGCACAGAACTGACACTAAGATGAACTCCATTAGCTTTTAGTCCTTATTCTGCATGGTGGAAGAATGCATAATTTATTTTTTAGGCGACTAAACCTCTAAAAATAAAAGATAAACAAAGCCTGATGAATTGTTTACCTGAGAAGATCTTTCTGAATGATTAAACAGCGAAGATAATCAGCCATTTTCTTTTGCATCATTGCCAACCGCAGCCAGGCCCGGGCACGGCCCAGCGGTGTCCTGAAACCAAGGGCATGAACACAGGCAGCCCCAAATCAGTAATACATTGATTAATGCACTGTCTGCAACATCAGTATTCTGATAGAGCAATTGCTGTTTCTGAAGGAGGATTTTAAACTGTTAGTTGAGTGTCACAGTCTGGGAAGCCACAACGTCCAGGCTTTGACTCCCAGCCTTGGGGTAACAGGAAAACTTTTACCTACTCAGCTGAGCTGGGAGCAGACCCTGGAAAGAACAGGACTAGAGAAGGCACAAGAGCCTGATAATCTTGAAAGTCTTGTTCTCTGCTGAAGAAAAATGTTTGCAACAGTTCAGACTCCTTTCTGCAACTTGATTTTAAAGTTTTCAGAGGAATTGCAAGGAAAGTAACCGAATGCTCATTACAACTCCCCATGCCAGCCTGCCTTCCCCATCCTGTTCTCTGGTTTTTACTGAATTCCAGCTTTAACTCACACCTATGTACAAATTCAGTGCTATCTTAGGAAGGCAGAGCAAAAAAGATGAAAATGTATGTAAAGGGGAGACATGAATATACAACAAATTAAGCCTGGACTTTCAGATCTTCCTCTCCTAGCGCTTGCACATTTAGAAGTGGTAAGCACATAAATGAAAAAAAAAAACAAAAAAAACCACAAGAGATCAACATGCTTGCCAAATTTCATCTGGCCCAAGAATAAATAATAATTTATATTCCTATATGCTTTCGATAAGGTCTAAAGCTATAAATTATAAGACTTATGATGCCATATACTAATCACAGTGTAACCAAACCCTTTTGCAATTTCATGTATGGTCCATTATCAAGCTAAATACAAGAGCAAAGTGCAGTGGGATGGGAGCAGACTGTAGTTCACAGCATAAATTTATATTTGAGCAGGGCCCTGCACACAAGGATCTGAAAAGCTGCCCAATTCTTTCCTCTCTGGTCTACTACCTTTCCATTTTATACAGCCTTTGCTGACTGCACTCACTAGTGTTTGCTGCAGTCCTAGACTGCAGAGGGACTGGCATGCAACCTGCTCCTTTTTGCACCGTTGTTGTCCACCATTCAGGAAATTTTTCTCCCAGGAGCATCAGAAAAGAACATAAAAATACTACATTTCAGCTGGTTTGTGCAGAACAGCATAACTGCCCTGTGCTGCCCCCAGTATCATGTGCTAGCTGTTCAAAGGCTTTATTAATGCCAAATGAAATCATGAGACACCTGTACATTCTCCATCAAGTCCTTTATTTTCCCAAATTTTTCCCAGTAGTACTTACTTAAGGCCAGGCAAATCTCTGACACTTGCTGCTATTTCCTCAGCTTCTGGATATAATTTCTCCACAAGTTCCAGAGGACCCCAGATGGTTTTATTGCAACTTAGAAAGGACTTTCTTACTACGAAAAGAAAAATTCAGAATTAATTCAAATTACTGCGGTAGCTTCTTTCCTAACAGCTGGTGTGTGAAAGGGTTAACTGCTGAGTCTGGGCTTCCAGACAACTCCTAACTTTCACACTGGTCAACTCACCAGCACCCCAAGGCAACTTCCCAGTTATTTTACTGGGAATGTAAAATTGATGTGCTGGAACAAAATAATATCAAAAGGGTGTCTAGCTAAAAATACATACTACATACATACATGCAGTTGTGGTAATCCCTGTACCACTTAAAACACATGGCATACAAAAGAAAAAGCTCATAAATGTGGAAATACATGTGGTGAAGAATTAAGGACACTATTAGTTTTAAATGCTGACAACTTACATAGTTTTTCCAATTCTTAATGCAACACAACACACTTTTTTTATCTAATTCAAGAAATAAAGGAAGAAAAATGGCATGTTTGGGATGAGAAATACTTAGCTAGAGCCATTACCACACCTTTCAAGCCATGCTTGAGGCAGTGCTCCATGACAACAAAGAACTGCTGCAAAGGTGGGTAGTCAGAATCCAGAGTGCGGCCAAAGCTCAGGGCTGATTCAATGAGTCCTTTGATACTCAATTTAGCCATGTTCAGTAAGTTTGCTCTTTCTACAGCTGTGGGGTCCTTTACAGCTATGACAAGAGAGAAAGAAAATGTTACGATTCAAGTTTTAGGACAGATGCAACGACATAAAATGCTTCATGGCCTTGTTCCAAGAAATACTCACCTTAACCTGGGTAAACTCAGGAACAATTCAGTAAGTGCTACAAACCACCATGCTATAGAAAAGTACCCATTCCAACGAACATTCTTCCAGGGTTTTTAGAGCTGAATGAAAACCTGAGGCTGGAAATGCCAGTTCTCAAGAACAGTGTTGTCCCAGCACATCAGAAGCAGCTGGTTAGTGCAAATTAACACAGGCATTGCTGCTGCACCCCAAACTCTGCTGCAGGGCTGCCACCAGTGCCCCTTCCACGGTATCAGAGCAGCATTCCTATTAATGTGAGTATTTATGTGGGGTATTACAGTCTACCTACAGAAGCAGACACCATACTTCTTACCTATGATCACTTTCCACTGTAGCTTTAACTTTACAGTGACACATATGCCTTCCCCCTTAGGCTGTGCAGTCTCAGCCACTAAATCAGGAGCAGTTTCAGGAAAATATTACATATTACATACTGGAAATACAGTTTCTCATCCAGCCACAAAGTATTTTCTAGACAGGAAAGCTTAAGAATTAAAAGTTTTGCTTTAACCTGAATTTTTTTGGTGAACTTTACAAAGCGTACACTACAAAAATACATTTGGGGATTAAACGTAGTCAGTAAAAAACCCATAGCTTTTTACAGTCATCTTAGTCTGACAGAATGGACAAGGTTCTTCTTCTTAGAGCTCCTACTACTGAAAACAGTGTTCAGGAAATTCTTAGTTTATATTCACTTAAAATGAAGCAGTTCAAACACTCAGGCCAGCCTCTATTTTGTCAAACTGAAACAGAGACAAAACAACCCTCTGTTTACTGACCATCATCAAAGTAACCTGGGAAGAAGAAAAAAGAGTTGATGATTTACTGTTTAATTAAATTCAACCAACAAAGTAAACAGACAAATATGTATCATCTTTTTTTAAGACACTGAGACACAACTGCCAGAACCTCTAGAAAGATTTGTGCTTCAGAAAAAACGCGAGCCTGTTCCTCTGCAAATCTCAGTACTGGAATATGATCTTATCTGTTTACACATCAGAAAGCACAAAGAACCCAAATCATTGTAACAGATGGATATTTTTCTCAGTTCCTCAACAGTACTGGAGTGACTTGTTTCATTTCCTGCATATCACAGCTTTAGGTATTTAGGTATTAGATATTAGAAACTTAGGAAATTACTTTCTAATACTCTGTTTTCCTCCCCTGCCTGCCAAATACTCAACTACTCTATTACCATACAATATAACCTACCTCTGCTTTACAGGAAAAAACCAGATCACTGAGATGACACACCTGCAACAACCTTAAAAACCCCTTTGATAGTCCCCCAATTCACCACACCCCCACAGGAAACCCCAGAAGACATCAGAAAACAACGAGAGACAGCGCACTGGCACCAATGTCACCCCATCCCCCTGGTTTGTCTCCTGCCCCTCTGCCCGCTCAGTGCCAGGACGGACCAGCCCCACTCGGGGCAGCACCGGAGCGGGGTCCCTGCCTGGGACAGGTGAGACTCGAAACAACGGGAGCCTTTCTGCGGGTAAGGCAGAACCCCAGCTATTTCAGTAGGTCTGCCACTGACAGCACCGAATACAAGTGTTAGTGCAGGAAACGCCCTGCCTGATGGAGACCTGAGGTGGACAGCTCTCCCTCCCGCATATCCTGCCTATTGCCCCACAGGTATCCTACAGATTCCGTTTTCGGGTGATCCCATTTTGACTTTTGGAGCTGATCCTCCTCCACAGACAGACTTCTACATCTAGTGTCCTTTTAATCGCCAGCCCTCCTCTCTGCTTCTTCCGAGGCGGCGAAACGCATTTTGGATCTATTTAAAAGCATGGTCTATTTTTCTTCACCCGCTTCTTAAGGAAAAAAAAAAAAAGAAAGAAAGAAAAAAAAGAAAAAAGGGGAAAAAGGATTTAGCATTTCCCATGGCGTGTGAAATGCCAACTGCCGCTCAGGTATGGCGGGGGGTGCTGTACAAACAGCAGACGGCGCTCGGAAGGCGCTCAGCCGGACGCACCCCCGAGAGGTGTCCCCGCTGCTCGGCACCCCCGGGGGCTGCCCGGCCACCCCCGGCCCGGGGTCGCTATTCCCGCCCGCCCGGCCCAGCCCCGGGCGCGCCGCGGCCCCGGCCGAGCGGGGTCTGGAGCAGGAGCCTGTCCCCGCAGCCCCACGCACCGCGGGCCGGGCGGCGCCCCGAGCCCGCTGCGGCCCCGGCGGGCACTCCCCGGCCCGAGCCCCGCGCCGCCCCCGCCCCGCTCCCCGGAGCCGCTCCCGCCGCCGCAGCCGTGCTCACCCATGGCTGGAGAGGAGGAGCCGCCGCCCCGCCCGCCCCGCACGGCGCCCCCGGCGGCGGGAGGACCCGCCCCTATCGCGATACACACCCCCCGCCCAGCCGCACGGAGCACACAGCGTGGGAATGCAGGGCGGAGGGCCGGGAGAGGGGCGAGAGGGCCAGGGGAGCCGTGGGTATGCGAGGCCTCTGGCAGGAACAATCAGCAACAGCCTTCTCCAGCCCCCTCTCGCGACTGAAAGCTTCAATCCCTAACCTTTACTCCAAATAATAATTCTCTGACAGTGGATAACGTGTATCAGCACAAACAGTAGTATTGTAGCAAAGTCTTTGAGATCGGTACCTTAGAACACAGTATGGTGGGGATAAAAGGTAGGATTTAAAAACCCAAGCTTTTAGGTTTTAGTTTACAAACCCCCTAAAACATTAATGTCACCAGAAAAAAAAAAAAAACCAAACCCAAAACACACTGAGGTGTTTAACACCAAGCATTTTCGTCACATCCAGATAGGATCCCAGTTTATATTTACTGCACCCTAAGCACTACAATTTGCTTTGCCTAATAATTATTCTAAATCCTGATCTTCCCCCTCCCCTTCTTAGGCAAGGCTAAACAGCAAGCTGTAGAACAAAGAGGTGTCCTTTACCTTGCTGAGCTTCAGAGGCTGCACACAAAATAGCACAGAGAAAAGGGCCATCACTGCCTGGGCCTGCAAGGAAGGACCAAAAGGACAAGGGCAGGGCCAGAACAGCCCACGGTGACAGGGACACTTGTGACATCCACCGTTCCCACCTCTTAAAAGAAAAAAGGAACACGCACATCTAAACATTCAACAGTTCTAATAGTCAGGCTCTGATCCTACTCATCTGGCATAAAACAACTTCCTTTTTTGTTGTTTTTGACAATCCCAGCAACATATAACACACTAGGCATGTGTCTGCATGTTTTCCAGCAGTTCAGTGATTGGTTCTTCATGAGAAAGCTGTTTTAAAGGCAGCACACAGAAAAAGTGATCCTTTACTTCTAGAAGATACTCCTTTGCTATATGTACTCACTATATATATTCAGAGAGTGATTTAGAGAATCTCATCTCAATTTTGCTTGAGACTACCACATCAAAACATGGTTTCATCTGTAGATCGCTGCTTGATCTACCTTTTACCATGCAACGAGAAGGAAGCATGCATTTTATGAGTAGATAAGGAAATGTTCTTGTGCTCTAATTTATTTATTAACTTTTTAATAGCATGCAGATCATTTCTTGGATAAGCATAACTTGGTGTAAGAAAATAGATCAGCTTAATCTTAGTATTTTGTACATGTAGATCCAGAACATAGAAAGAAAAACTCTCCTAAACAAGTATGTTATTCTGAAATCACTACTATAATGAACAGTGTATTTTATCCTATTTTTTTCATCTCTTGGAAGACTCAGAGCACAGACACAGTTGATGCAGCATGTATTTTCACCCAAAAAAACCAAGGATATCCTGTCAGCCACTCAGATCATTGTTGAACTCATCAAAATACTTGTATTATATAAAGCAAAGTATTAACAAAATTTAAACAAC
The DNA here is from genome assembly GCA_035583155.1 of Acropternis orthonyx. Taxonomy (NCBI): domain Eukaryota; kingdom Metazoa; phylum Chordata; class Aves; order Passeriformes; family Rhinocryptidae; genus Acropternis; species Acropternis orthonyx. The sequence continues at coordinate 1,264,122 of JAWWEU010000160.1, forward strand.
TATAACAAAACCAACAGCAAACTTTTATTGTTTCAAACATTACAAAAAGGTAGGAAGCACTGTAAAAAAGTGAAAATGCCCACATTTAACAAGTTTGTCTGCATCTATATGCACACAGCTACTTGACACTGATCCAAGACAAAACAAGTATTAATGATTCTGAAGAATAAAGAAAATTGATGTTTCCACCTGCAATCTTGGAAAGTTAGTTCTCGGTCTTTTAGTCTAGAACATGAGGTAGCATAAAAACATTAACACAGATCTTTCAAGTAAAGAGTGTTTGCTATTATTCATATGTTATCATCTGCAAAAAAAGACATAGAACCTGAGCATGTAAACTTCTTAGTCAGTATCTCTAGCTTTGTTTCTTGGGAAAGTTTTTTTGGCTACAGATCAGACAAACTGAAAACAGAGTTTTACCATGAAGCATTTCACTTCAGACTGATCTGCTGAATACATTAGTTAATAACAGGGAATTAAGTCAATCAGCATCACATTTCTCCCTGATGTGTAAAAAATCAAGAGATTAGAAAAGTCATCAAGGGATCTTCATATGAGAGATTAATTACATTATGTATATAAATATAAAATACTTCAGTATTTGAAAAAACGGGAGTAGAGTTTAAAGAAGAATGAGGTTTTGAAGAAGAGAAAGAAGTTTTTCCTACTTTTTTTTTCAAACAGCACAACACAGCATCTTAATTAGGAATTCCATTAAGTGGAATCACAGCATGTAAACTGCATTTTCAAGTCTTTAGAACCAAACTGAGCCCTCAAACTGTGACTCAATGCAACATTGGTTTAACACTCCCTTCCTCTTCAAGTGCTTCCCCATTCACTTATTCAGGTAACTGTTCATCAAGGTAACACTGCAATAGCTATACAGTAGCCAAAGGAACAGAGTGCTTCACACCTCTGGGTTGTTAAAAGGAAGCTGGATGCATCAGTACCACTGTAACCATCAGTTTAGTCAAGAAATGTGTGTTACTTTACTGAAAGGAAACTTTCAAAGTAATTGAATTTTCCTGGGTTGCCTTCATTCAGACTAAACAATGCATTCATAACCCACTAAACAGTTATTTACATTCAACCACAGCAGAAGAAAAGATACAAATGCCTGCAAAACTTCCCATCTTCACACTCATAAGATATTACACTTGTGGATACTTTCATGGGCTCCTGCTGGAAGATTCAAGACGTAGCAAGTTAAGGAAGAATTTGACAACACATCACTTTCACCAAACCTGTTTGAATATGTATTGCTGTTTGCAAAGAAAGCAGCTAACAAGGATATTTTCTGTTTAAATAGGAGATGGAAACAGCCATAGCTAAAGCTTACTCAGCACAATGCCAGAGAGAAAGAAAAAAATGAACAAATCATCCCTAAGTGACACTAGTTTCCTTTCCAGCAAGATTATCCATGAAGCAGATGTGTTGAAGTGCATGATATTTATCAAGAAAGCAATCACACTGCCATTAAGATGCCAAGAAACTAGGATGATGACAGAAAAAAACTGCAAAAGCATTAAAAATTAGAAATTCTGGCCTCAAAATCAAAAAAATATGTCACAGTTGACTTGCAGATCAGCATGGACTTTTTCTACTTCTTGATCTCAAGTATACTTCTGGCAAATTTAATTAGCACATTTTGTGCTGTGTTGCAAATCACTGTTAAAACCCCAACCTAAATAATCAAAGATCTTCCCATGCTCACCGCAGATGTCAATAAATCAATCTCACCTTTCCCAAGCTAGGGTGCAGAAAAAGGATATCATTGCCTGGGACTGCAAATGGCAGAGGAGCTTCTCCAGGGGAGGGTAGCAGCACAGGGATGGAACGCAGCCCACCATGACCAGCTTGTGCTTGGCCCTAGTGATGGCAACATTCAGACGCCGCCAGTCCTTCAGGAGGTTGCCAAGCTGTTAAATAAACGCAACTTGTTTTTATTTTTCCCACTTAATGGAGATAAAACATTGATTTTCAAAAGCCATCTGACTACTAAAATTGACTGAAACAAAGTTAGTATGACCAACTTACATTTTCATCGTTACTGTTCCTAACAAAAGACACAATTATGATACTTTTGTCTCTTCCTTGGTATTTGTCGACCGTGTTGACTTCCACTCTGTTCTCCTTCAGTTTTGCCATCAAATCAGTGATTGTTTTTAACTGGTGTCTGTAGGGTGATATAATGCCAATGTCTGAAGGCTTGCAGCCAGCCTGAAGGAAGCAGGAACAGAACAAAAAAACTGTCACTGCAGTTGGCTGGGGAAGCTCATCATCACCACAAGACGCTCAAGGATTTCTTTAATTTTTTTTTTTTAAACAGTGCTGCAAGATACTGTATCTACACCAGGTTGTCAATGGAACTCTAGGTATAACTGACATTAACTAAAGAAAACAGAACACATTAGTTACTGCAAGCTCCCAAGCTTTGCCTTAATGTAGCACAAAGACAGATATCCTTGAAATCCTCATTTTTCTTTCTCTGTCAAACTGTGAGGTGAACATTCAGAAGTCCTAATCTGTACTACTCCTCAAGTTGACTGGATGAAATAAGGAACAAAAGCAAATCCTCTCCCACCCCTCCCAAGAAAGTCCTCATCCTTTGAAAGAATTTGGCATCCAGCTTTTTTTTTTTTTTTTTTTTACATCCCAAATCCAGCCAGTAAGGGACAGGGACAGAAATGCAGATCTCAGGCTCCTCACTATACCGACATGCAGTCAAACCTTCCATTTATCCTTCAGCTTACCCCTGAAAGAATAACCCAAAACGCAGAGTTGCCATTATTACAGCAATTTAAAAATCATTAGTTACAAAGCTGTCCCTCCAAACAAAGTAATGAAGTAAAAGTTACCTTAATGAATAAGGATGTGAGGAAGAGCACTATTTTAGCTTCTGTCATATTACTAATGCCACCTTTTTCTGCATGTTCTGGTGCTGGGACCTTCAAAAATATAAACAAAACGTAATTACTTTTGCTGTCTATAATGCCATACTATATTCTGATCCCTAACTCACCGTATCATATGTGAGTTTATACTAATAGTTTTAATTTAAAAAATACAACTACATGTTAAAGTTTACTAATCAGAAAAGCCTACACTGTAAAGTAACTGCGTTTGCAAAACGAGTTGGAACAGTCTGCTGAAATGAGTTTCTAGTACTAGTTGTCATCTCAAGAAACTGCCAGACCTTAATCCTCTGACTTACAGCTCACACATTATTAATCACAACAAACAAAAATAGGCATTTCTCAGCCTGACAGGGTAAGAGAGCAAATTATATTTCACATGGGATTTTTGTTTCAATGCTCTCCATACAGCAATGTTGACAGTGAATTTTCCCCAGTTTGTGGCATAAGGGATTAATTTTTAACATGTGGGAAAGCCTACATTTAAAACTAAAGCAAGAGCAATCCAAAATGGTATTAAATTGAACATCTGAACCTTTAACAAAGTATTCACTGAATTTACTATTTCTTAACTATTAACTCCCTTTCCCTACATTGTGTATGAATGAATGAGGCCAAAAAGCCATGAACAAGCTCGAAATGTGAACTCTTGTCATTGTGGTATCACAGTTCTGTAGTTTATTCTCTTTGCTTAGCTCATGCCTTCTCTAAGGTTGAAGTATCAATAGCAAGGACTGTGTTCATGATGGTGTCCTTCCAGTAAACTGGCAAGCATCCGGGGTCAGGCAAACCTCTTAATTTACAAATAGTCTAAAACTGAACATGCACTAAACTGCTTTCCAGCTCCACATTCCATTTACTACCTTACTCATTTCCTGACATTTTCTACCATAACCACTCCCCTATTTGCCTGATACTGACACACATCAGTGTTTTCTTAGATGACACTTGATCTTGCTTCAACATGTTCATCACATTCAGTTTCCCATCTCAATTTTGATGACAGCATTGCCACTTAAAATGGGAGGTAGAATAGTCTAACATAAAGCAGCACTCCCAGAATCCTATTACAACTAGTTTTACCTTTTTTTTGGAACTCACTATTCTGAAAACATCACACCTAAGAAGCTCCATGTGCTCAAGTTTACTCCCAGCAGAAAAGCAGTTTTACTGAACAGTTGGTTTCTATTCCCAGTAGCATTCATGTAGCCAAAACCTACACAAAAATTATTTGAAGGAAGAAGTTCTAAAAGGTAGGTCATGCCTATGATAACACATGGTTACATTTGTATTTCTCATGTTCACACAGTACACCAACAGAACCCCCAACAAAAACAGCTTTGGCCTAGAATTTCTCAGGAGACTTGTCCTAAATCAAGGATGTAATTTTTCAACATCCAGACCCAACCTGTCAGAAGCGCAGACTGACACAGGGCTTGGCAGGAAAGTAACAAATAGATTTCCCATTACTGTCACAAATGTGTTATATTGTTAAACAGAAAACAATAGAGACTTTTGTTTTTTAAAAAAGCAAGCATAATAAATGTAAGCTTCCTGCTGGTATCATGGTGTTTTCTGCTCTCCTTTCTCCCTGTTTGTATCCCCACCCCGAGTATATTTCTTCATAAGCTTTTCTTGCTTACACTACAAACAACACAGGAAAAAACCAAACCACTATCCAGTCAAAGAAAATAAATGCTGGTTTTGTTTGGTCTTGTGTTCAGTGGGGGTTTTCCATTTCCAACCCCCCCCACCATGACCACCACAATACCTGGAGTTTTGACAAAGTCCAAAAAGAGAAATTATATTATAGCCTCATGTCTCAACAAAATCAATAATATTTTGGAAAGAGAAACTTCCCTCCTACAAACAGAACAGCTGCCTTACGCTCAAGGCTTTCTAGGGGGAAAAAATTCAAAATAGAACAGAAACTCCAGCTTCCTCATTATTTCTCTATGATTACTATATGAACAGTGTGACAGCCAGTTTCCTATTAACAAACCTCTTCCCTGGAACCAACTCTCTGCTTTCCTGGGAAAGTGACTCCAGCTATTGAGGCATTCCTGGAAAACATCCCTGTTTAGTTCAGGCATTTTTAGAAATTTCTCTAAATCATCAGAGTAAACACTGTTTCTTTTTAGTTCATTGAAGAGATCCTATTACAATTGTTAAAAAAAATATTAATCCTGTAGAATGTCACAGAGAGCACAGGGAGGTTGGAGAGTTCTAACCAGGGTCAGCATAAAAGATCATCAGATGATACAATTACTGGCCAAACACAGTATTAATAGGAATCAACATAAAACCTGCTAGGGAAGGAAGAAGGACTCAAATCTTCATAATCCAATCACCAACTATAGTTACAAGTAGTAGAGACCACAGATATGTACTAATTTATTAATCTTTTTCCACATTCATTTAAAGTCTTCCTCATTTTTCCTAGAAGTCAGTTTCTTCAAAGAATTTTTATTCACTCTGGAGTTTTGTTTTTCCAGCAAAAATTTAAGTCTCCATGAAAGGACACAACTAAACTACCTTACTCCTCCCTTACACTTCAGCATATAGATCTACAAAATTCCGTGGAGAATTACAGCTATTCCTGCCAGTGGTACACAGCTTCCACACCACTGACCCTCAGCCCTGGCTGCAAGGGCATCCATTATGGCCACACACTATTTTCTGAAATATTAACTGAATTAAACATTTCAGCTGTTCCCAGATGCAATGATTCCAGCAGCAGCTCTACCACCCCAGCTGATCAGCTGCACCACCACCATTTGCATGCGATGCACATTTTTCATGTAACAAGGAAACCATTTTCTGAAGTTCCCTATTTCACCCTACCTAAGCTGTATCATGTTTTACAAGTTGACTGTGTTGAGAACTTGAATCAAAATACAATGTTGAAAGAACAAAATGAACTTTACCTTCTCCGTGTTTAGAAAGCACACAGGTGTGTCTGGATCAAGTACCTCTTTCAGCCACGTTTTTGAAGCACCCGCCATGTCCAGTTTCAATTTTTTCAGGTTGGGCAAGTTAACAGTGGCATTTGACACCTTCTCTGAGCCACACTCCAGTTTGCCTTCGTACACTAACATGTTACTCAGTGACATAATCTTACTGAAGATTTAAAGAACAAGGAAAGGCATAAAAATTTTGCCGTTTCAATCCCACATTAAAAACACAGTATAATAAAAATAAAAGTTTAAAGTACCTATTCATTCTGTATTGCACAGTTAATTGGACAACAGCATTTTGGTTTTGTTCCAGCCTTTTAAATAAGCTTTCACTCATGCCAAGATCTCTGTTACAACACATAAACAAAAGTCAGAAGTGTGTCAGAATACTAGAAGAGTTTTCCCAGAATTTGTTAGTAGTAATTATCCAGCAGCATTTTATCTTACCTTGCTTCTGCATTCAGCACAAGTGGAGGCAGCTGCTGATGATCCCCCACCAGCACAAACCTTTTGGAGCAGAACAGTGGGCCCAGGCAGATGAGCTGGCTTATTTGGGAAGCTTCATCAACTATACAGAAATCAAATTGCTTCTGAACAAAGATAGGGTGATTTACTCCCATGCATGACGTTGCTACCACTGGCTGAAAATTGAGACACACTTTAAGGATAAGGTACATTTTATATCCTTTAGCACTATGTTTTCCAGGTTAAAAGAAAGAATATTTCCCATTATACTAAACAGCTTGACATATTCTTGCATCAATTGCAAGTGACCAACAAAACCAGCTTTAGAGTAGACTGTAGCAAATAACTTGTTCCTGTCTTATGTTCAGTGATGCCAGGTTCTATGCATATGCAATTCATGGAGTTACTACTGTGAAAAATGAGGTGGTCTGGGGCTTTTAATTCCAAAGAGAAGATAGAATAACAACAGCAGCACACTTCTTCCCACTGCTGTGCTTCCACTGCAATCCAAAATGACTAAAATATGAAACGTTAAGTCACTGCCCTTGTGACTTCAATAGTTCCCCTGCAATGCTTCTCAACAAAAAAGTAAACGGCACCTTTTCTGATTTTGGCATTTACTCCAACTACCACCAGATTTTATTCTTTCAGCGAATTTAATTTGAAGCTGCCACTGATTCACATGACCCAGCTCCCATTATGGTCTGCGTTAACATTCACACAGACAGCACTAATCTTTCAGTCAAAAATAAGTGTTTGGCCAGGTCAGTTGCACAGCACTCCATGTCCCCTTCCCCATCTGCCAGTTGTACTAACTGCACAACGAGCACAGGTGGGAGGCAGAAGGGACAAACAGCAGCAATATATGAATAATGCTAGAGGAGCATGCAGCACTTCAGCACCACTGCCCTAAACAAGATCTCACATACAAGCACCGGAGTCTTTGGGACTTACTACTTACAATGGTAAGTTACTCTGTGTGGACATAGACAATGCTTCTTAACTTTCAGCCTGTTGGTCATTATCAGCTATAAAGAAATTGAAGCAATGTGTTGCCATAAGCCTTAATACAGTTGTAGGTTTTCGTATAGTTTTATAGTCTTTTGCATTTGAACGATAGTTTGTAAACCCCTGTACCACATACTTAAGCAAGATTTTAACCTCTGTGTTACATTTAAGTAGCCTGTTTTTGTGCTAAGGGAG
>JAWWEU010000160.1:1271761-1317282 GCA_035583155.1 Acropternis orthonyx
CCCTAAGACCACTGACTCAATTTCAAAGGGGCGTGTAAGGGGGGTGGTTTGGGATAGTTTGTAGGATGGGTTAATTAAACATTGGCTATGTTCTATAGATAAGACAATTACGTAGAGTTATAAATTTGTAGAATGCCGTATGCCCAGCACGTGTCATTAATTGCTAAAGCTTTAGCCGAACTTTCAGTAAAAGACCTTTTTTTGCCTTCACCCTGTCTTGGAAGTTTTCTTCCTAGGATTTACGGCAACAAATGCAGAGACTGAATATCTTTTTCAGCTCAGATTTCTTACAGCAGTTCATACCCTTGGGATAGGTTCCTTTCCTGCAGCATCCAAACATAAAATACTAACATAATTATCTTTAAAAATTTGCAGCAAAAGCCATTTTTCTCACCTGACTATTATAGACCTCTTCCAAATCTGTTACAGACTTAATTGATTTGGACCTGCAAATTTCTTCTTCTGTGTATTTCTGAATATCTGGATGAACCTTCTGAGCTCGCCCTAAGCGCAAGAAACCCACTCTGAATTTGGCCAGCTTCAACAGGATGTTGTCTACAGCCGTGTGTGTAAAACTAGTGAGAAGAACACTGAAGCCACAAGCAGAAAGAATTCTCACCTAATGAGTGGCAAAGGGAAAGGAAAGAAAAAATTATTAGTTCATCTAATAACAGGAGTCCCATGTCTGACAAGGTGAAAAGCACAAGGGGGTGCGGAGGGAGCCAGTAATAACCAGGATGTCATTTATTCAGTCCCCCTGCCCAGATGGGTCAGTGACCATTGTCAATAGGACAACAGACCCAATGGTTCCCAGGAATAGCAGGCCTGTGCTGGAAGGACCTGTAGCCTGAAGATCCCCCATGTAAGAACAGGCCATGCAGCCCATTCCCACAGCACTGCAGCCACAGAGGTTCAGTGGAAGGGGAAGATCTGACAACAGCAGCTGCTCCCTGCCTTTCAGCCTCCTCTTTCCCCATGAGCCAGTGACAACTGGAAGGGGATGACACTGCTGTTTCCAGAAACAGCCCACAGCTTGAACCCAGTACGCTCCCACAACCCATTCCCAGGGAAAAGAGAACCACACCTAGAAGAGATGGCTAGCAGGCTGCATGGCTTCAGCCCCGGGGCTTATACAATTTACTGGCTTCCCAAGGAGCCCCTTTTCTGAGCTGCAACTTGGGACGTGAGGACTTGCTGATATTTGGACCCAAAGAATTTTAATACTAAAGCATCACAGAAGTGATTAAATATCACACTTCAATGTCCTCCCTCCCACAGACACTCCTACACAAGCAACAGACAATCCTACTCCACAAAATACTATTTTTGTTCTACCAAATATAGGTTCTTAAGTAAAAAGAAGTTTGTCTTCTTCTTTGAAATTACAGATTCCCTTAGATTAAGTCATGACAATTAATATATAGACACTTTACAGTTAGTTTAACGTTATCCTCTAAATATCACAAAAAATGATCTTACTAGAGCACAAATTGTAGTTGTTTTTCCTGTTCCAGGCATACCCACAATAAGTGTGTAGTCTTTTGAAAGTAGCACTTGTTTCATTGCCTGTTTCTGAGGCTTATTTAGACCTTTTAGAAGAAAAATCAAAATTAAATTACTACGCTTCATCATAATTGCTTTAACTTCACTAATTACTACAAAACTGTAATTTCCTCCTCCACTAAAGCCCTTAATAAAGACAAGAACTGAGGAAAGCCTGTAGGTTTTAATGAAGATATGACATTAAACAGAACACACAAGATAAGTAGTAAAGGGTGTGTACTACAATCCTAGAAATAAGTCACTGCAGATATTTTTATTTTTAGAACTTTAGTGACTTTTTTTCCTAATATTCTAAATGCCCACTTCCATATATTGTGTAGGATCATACCCACTTTCAGATTCAAACACACAGCTCACAGCAAAGGGTACTGAGTTGCACATATAGCAGCATCTTGCTTAGATCAAACATTACACCAGAGCTGTTTTTCCCCAGTCTGAGGCAAATAAGCAGAGCATTCAAGCTATTTGGACTAGGCAAAGCTCAAGCAAAGGAAGACGTCAAACTGAGTTTTTATAAAAAATTCAATTTGCTCCAATGGAATTCAGCTAAATTTCTCATTTCACAGGTAACTCTCTCAAAGAACAAGGAAATATTTCCACCAGATACAAGATACTGCCCCATACCTACAAAAGTTCTGGTTTTAAGTAAGTGCCACAAAGCATCACGCACCATGGAGCAGCCCACAAGACAGCAAGAGTGACTATACAAGTGAATGCTTACACCAAAGCCCAGCTCCTTCCTCTCCCTCAAGGGCAGCTTCCTCCACCCTAAGAGCTGTCCCTGTTCCTTCATCTTGTAAAGGTTACGGAGGTAATCATGTGGCACTCTGTTTGAAACTGCAAGCTGCAGCAACTAACAAAAGTAAAATAAAGCTGTAAACAAATATCTGGTCAGGTCTTCCTGTGATTAAGTTAGTCTTCAATTAGTTGGAAGACATGCAAGGCAAGAACTTAGTTTTTAAGCAGAAAACTACCTCTGGACCCCAAAGGATGAAAACCCCCTTATATTTAGCATGATAAATGCTTTGTCTACAGAGACATAGTACTAAACAGAGGATTTGGGGAAAGTCACTTTGTACCCTTTAATATATTTGCAACAGTTTCCTTTGCTTCTGGAGGAAGGACAGAGCTCAAGTGCTGAATGAAACGTGGTTTCTGGAAATCAATTATCAAGTTGCGAAGCCTTTCACTGTGGATAAAAGTAAAACAAGAGTTGCAAGAAGAGTTACCAGCTAAGAAACTTTATCTGAAAATACTGAGAGTGTGAAATTAATTTTATTTTTCATACCTGACAGGGGAATCTTTCATCAATTTAGAAAGATTTTCAAAAGGGACTCCTATACCAAACTCTCCTTCTTCATGATCCAACCTAAATATGGTGTTCTTGGGGAGCTTTGACAAATTCCTGAAGGATGACAGTAACATGGAGAAAATAATTCTGGTTACCAGCCATATGTTGATGATTAAAGACTTATTGCTAAGTGTTAAATGGTAACTTCCAGAGATCCCCGAGTGAAGCATTAGCTAATAAAGATACACTATTTGCTGATCTAGGTAAAACATGCCCAGAGCCCAGTCTAAAGACAGCATAGACTGAACAATGAAAGTCATGGATATTATTGTATCCATACAGCCTCATGCTGGATGTGTAAGTAAATGGAGTTTAAACATGCTTTTATCCAAACAACCTAGTTAAATCCACAGGCATATCCATTGACCAAGCATTGACATTTTCCATCAGAAGAGAATTTCTGAAGGGTACTGCCCCAAGCCCAGCAAGAAGAGTTAGGACACATCACAGCTTTTCGGCCACCTAGAAGCGCCCTCCCTGAAGCCAGTACCATAGCCTTTGCAAACAGACATTTTTCTTTTTGTCCAATTACCTGCCCAACAAACAGGAGACTTTGGTTCCACTGACTTCTCTAACATAGCCAGTAGCCAAACCAAGTAAACCCTTTTCCTCTCCACTCACAACCACTCGATCACCAGCCAACAGGTTTGTTCCAGGTATGGCACCATTTCTACGCTGGAAAAAATGTAGATACTGTCCCTCAGAAATCTCACGTACTTCATCAATTCTGATCATGTTTCCAACACAATCTCCAGCCTTTTCTCTGAAGATATTAGAAAAAGAAATACATTTTAATATTAGTAACCTCTCAGGAAGAGAAATACTAAAAAAACTACACAGAACTAAAAAGAAATATCACCCACAACCAACTACCAAAACACAACAAAAATCCCCAAAGCAGCAAACAACAATCCAAACACAACAAGAACTGGGAAGGTTAATCAGTCACTTTACAAAAATCCCCTTGACCAGAAAAGGATTGAAAAAATATGTAGAATTCTCAAATATGCATCAAGAACAGATAATCGAATATATCTAATATTTAGATTGAAGTGATCTATAGTTTCCTTTTAAAAAACAAATACTGAAATGTATGGATCCACTTTATTAAGATGTTCTATATTTGCTTATGGAGTTGCTTGTTTGACTTAAAATATGCAACCTACCTTTCCCTTCTACAGATGCCTTGAAACGGGCCTGCAAACAGCCAAGGATTTTTTGCACAGCTGCTGGACTAAGGGACACGTAACCCGCTAATGCAGCTACCAGGAGCCCTTAGTCTGCCTTCACCCACACTCATGGCCACACCAAGGATTATGGTCCAAAACACAAGAGTGTGTCAAGAAAACCTTCAGAAACAGCACGATGAACTGGGCTCACAGTCAGCACCAGCCTCAGCTCACAGAGACACAAACAGAATTACACCGCTTGTGCTTCTCAAGACTGAGGTTGCAGTTTGCTGCTTCCTGTGTGTGGGATTAACAACAACCAAACATCATAGAGCAAGTACAAAACCTGTAAATTAAGTCATGTCTCAATAAAACTATCTATGCAAGTAGCATGTTTGACTATTTCTACCAGACTAGGGAACATCCAGCTTTCCTTGCAGTGAAAACACAAGTGGACAATGTCTCACTTGAAGTTATTGAAGGAAGCATCATTTGCATCAGGTGAGAAATTACACCTTACCTTTCCAAAGAAGGTATCATCCATATGTTTTTATGCCCCTTTTTACCCTCTCCACTTTGCAGCTCCAGGATTAACATCAGATACCATAGGCTGAAATACTCTAAGTGAGAGGGTTTCAAGTGCTGGGTCTCTCTGTCAATAACAGGTACCAGAGCAGGAGGAAAGGACACACTGGCCATCTTTTGCTCTACAGCTCTAGGAACAGAACCAGCCACAGGAGTCAACCTGGATCTATTTTCTTTCAAGTGCATATGTATGTAATGACAATCTAAATATATGCTGTAACATACCAAATAGAGTAATCTATCATCACTGAAATCAAGTTCAATCTGTATCCTTTGTTCATATGAATAATCTTCCATGGGTAACTTTACATCAGCTCTGTGATTTTGAATTATCAAGGACAATAAGTTAATCTAAGACCAATTAAAGACATTTCAAAGATAGTACTGTATACATTTACATTGTTGATTTTTTTACTCCTCTTATTGTAAGATATGGATAATACTACGTTGATATCTGGCTAAGCAAAAGAGATTTAAGACTTAACACACAAGCAAACTTCAGGTCAGTTTATCTAAAAACTAAACACCAACAGACAGTATACCTAATCACATATTAAAAATACAGCCAAATAGCAAAACATTAGTTCACAAGTGAATAGCTACCCAGCTAGTAACAAAATTGTTTCTGTAACAACTGAATATTAGAAGGAATATTGCACAAAACCCAGTTTATAAAAACATATCATGGATGCCCACAAAGCTAGCTCCCTCCACATACACTTACTCCTACAATTTTAAAAACAGTCAGGCATTTTATTTACACAATATCATCCCAAAGGCTCTCCTGTTCTAAGGTATCTCACTTGATTCTCTTCAGTACACAATTTTGGTTCTGGTTTTGTGCATCACAAAAAATTTTGTGAAAATTAATCAAATATTTGCACATTGCTTTAACAGGCAATGCAGTAACACTTTAGCACAATAATACCCATATATCATTACCTGTGTAATACCCTACAGGGAAACATTCTTTTACAGATTCAAAGTGAAAGAGTTGTTATCTAGCCAGAATTCAGGTCCAAAAGACTGCCTCTTTCAGAGAGTTGCAAGAATATAGCTTTTTAAAATCTTAAATATTATTAACTTAGATATAACAGATCTGTTATTGTCATCAAGTATTTTGTTGAGATTTATCTCAGATTTCATCTTGCAGAAAGTGTATCTAAGGAAACATATTAAGTCTCTGCAAAATCTGAACCTACATAATAAAAGTTGCAGAGGAGTCTGCAAATATTCTTTTGGGGTGCATGAGTCCTCAATAAAGAAATAAGAAACTGTCAACCACAAAAAATGAAATCACTGTATCAAAAGCTATGATTATTCAAGCTTAGTTAAAAACATTAGTCAGACTTTTTTTTTTTACCTGCTGTATAGAAAGCAATTGTGCATTTGGGAGCAATATTTACAGGCTTGACTGTCATCAATCACAGGAGGCAAAGCAGCAAGCTGTGAATGCTGCCTTCCCACAGCAGATTTGTAGGTACTGTGCATCAAGTGGAAGGCCACGTGGTTTCTTAACTTCATTAATTCTGTTAAGAAAAGAACCAACTAAGCTGATGTCTTTGCAACAATTTCTAACTCAAAAGTAGCTAGCTATCAACTTTTTAGTCAGCTAGGAAGTGATTATTCACATAAAGTCCTTGTGCCATATTTATTAATATTTATAATTAATATTAAAAACAATAGTTTTTAACATCAGCCTATTGGAAGTAGTAATGTTATAGCAAGTGATGCATCTCTAAGTACAGCTATTTTCATAAGAGTAAATCTTACAGTTAACATGAAAGATTTTAGCAATAAATAAGATAATTATGGTTTCCAGGGAAGTGGAACAACTTTACCTCTTCGGTCCATGCGAGCCCCGGAAACAGGGTACATTGTACCAGTTTTAAGATAAAGAAGAAATCCAGCTTCAGGATCTACTCTTCGCTCTAAATTCAACAGTGTATACAGAACAACCTGCAAAGGTTATAGATAAACTTATTGAAATATGTTTGTCATGGTTTAACCCCAACCAGCAGCCAAACACCACAAAGCTGCTCACTCACTGCCCCACCAGGGGGATTGCAGAGGGAATCAGAACGGGAAAAGCTCTAAAACTCGTGGGTTGAGATAAAGACAGTTTAATAAAGAAAGCAAAAGCCATGCACTCAAGCAAAGCAAAACAAGGAATTCATTCCCTCTTCCCATGGGCAGCAGGAGTTTAGCCACTTCCAGGAGAGCAGGGCCCCATCCCATGTAATAGTGACTTGGGAAGACAAACACCATCACTCCAAACATATCCCCTCACCTTCCTCCTTCTTTCCCCTACTTTATATACTAAGCATGACGATCAGCTCTACAGTCTGGAACATGCCCCTTTGGACAGCTGAGATCCCCTCTCCTGGCTGTGTCCCCTCCCAGCTTCCCATCACTCCCAGTCTCCTCCCCAGTGTGGCAGTACAGGGAGCAGGAAAGGCCTTGGCTCCGTGTGAGCTCTGCTCAGCAATAACAAAAACATCTCTGTTATCAACACTGTGTTCAGCACAAACCTCAAACACAACCCATACTTTCTGCTGTGAGGGAAATTATCTCTACCCCAAGCAAAACCAGCACAGTATTAAAACCAAAATACATTCTAAACTGCACTCAGCTCTTCCATAATTTATGTGGCTAAACGGCCAATACTATCACAAGTACTCCAGAAGCCATAAATAATAAGAATCTGACCAAGGGCTGCAATTAAAAGGCATCTTCAAAAGCTTCTAATGAGACTACTACCTCTAGATCAGGCCAGCTATCTGGAAATATGTACAACACTAATTCCTGAAGCAGTTTGCCTCAGCCTAATATTTGAATGTAGCAAGAAGAGACTGAAGATATTTCAGAATAAAAAGTATAAATGTGTTTGAAAGAGGTAAATGTATGTACTTGTTACTTCTCAGTTCGCTTTCATTTTATGCCAGCAGCTTTGGGCATGCCAGGATCAGCCATCCACGAGTTTAGATTATACCACATTCAAAGTAGTCACATTCATAAGACAAAACAGATCACCTAATCAAATGGGAAAGTATATACAGAGTCACCAAGAGTGAAAGCAGACATTTGGTGTTTGTACCTGACTTCTGTGCTCTATGGAGTTAGATTCCTTGCCAGACTTGAGCTCTAATGGCATTACCCGAGACTGTACTCCAGACTGACGATGGATTTTCACCCTGGCTGTAACATCAATCTTTCCCTTCAACCCAAACCTGGGGGACCATATATTCTCTTCAATGTCCAAGATATCTACAATCTCTATCTTAGAAGACACATCTTCTGTTTTTTCACCATTTGACCTAGGAAGAAAATTAAGCCAGAAGTTAGCAATTTCCCTTAATTCTTAACACTTAGACATTAAAATGTGTTGCAATTAAATATATAATGTTTTTGCATTACAGGTGCTCTTCAGGCATTAACTTTAGAAATAAAATGCATGCAGACTCACTCAAACTCTCTGCCCATTAACGGAGGAAGTGTCATATCAGAAACTACCCGTAGTTTTGCTACTCACCTACATTTCCAAGTTAAAATAAGACTCTTAAACTGTTTTTAATAATAATCGTTGGTCTTTTCACAATAACCACACGCTAAAACAAAAAAATTAATGATATACACTTGACAGTAGCACACAGATTTTACCTAGACCTGCTGTTTCACTGGAACTTTAACACTCTATGTTTATTGCAATTAGCAGCAAGAAGCCATAGACAAGAGCTCAGCAGCAGTTGAGTAAAATCACCATTTCACTGAAAAACTGTTATATTAGTCAAAAATTCCATTTGATTACTAGTTTCACATTCTGATTTGTAGTCTTGCACATACCTACAGTAAATCCTAGCTTTGTCAGCTGCTCAAGTATGCTTGCCTTCCTAATTATTAAATTCTCTAGTTTGTATCACGCCATTCACAAGAATTTTAAGACCAATAAGATTTTTATGTCAGTTCATCCTCAGGCTTCATGTCCTGCCCAGTACTCACAACAGCAGCTAAACATACAGCTCAAGATCAGCTATACCAGCAGCAAGGCCATGAATTAGCTACAAATAAATCACTGAACAGATGTGCAGGAAAAGTGTTGTTCTAAAAATTAAAAGGGAACTAAACAAGATATACAATATAGAATGGGTTTAACTTTTAATTCTGGCTTCTTACAGTTTTAGTTGCATTCGATTTTGGTTCACTGGATTGTGCATGAACTCTTCTGCCCATTTAAAAAATGATGGTAAATATTCTTCCACTTCCTGCATTATTTCTGCTTGTTTCAGATTCAAGTGATACCTGAAAAATAAAGCCATGCACATTAAGAAGAAAGAAACATTAGATTTGCTGCTGGTACTACTGAAGAGATTTAGCCTCAAGGATCAACAAGATTAATGGAAGTAACTGTCAAGTTTTAATAAACATCTATAAATTGTAGATAATGACAGCTTCATTAAGGCTCAAATCAATTAATTCACAAAACTGTAACTGAACATTGAGTACAAGAGATATACTATGCCAGAATATCCATTTCGGATATAACTTTTGAAACACAAGGAAAGCATCAGCATGGCACATGTGATGAAACAAAACAGTTCAGCTGCAAGAAAGGAGCACTGGACTCATGCATTTAAAAATGGCTGTTTGTAGGATTTCTGCAACACTGGAAAAAAGAGTTTGAAAAGACCGTTTCCTTTTTCTCTGAATACCCTCATCTGCTACTTGCTCTTTACATACATTCTGACAGAACATGACACAGAACCTAATCGTGGGCATTAGATAATTCAGTGCTGGCATTCACTGGGAATCATGTCATCACTCTACAGCAACAGAGAAATACAAGCAGGTTTTGCATAAAAAGGTTCATACAAGTGCAAATGGCAACAGCCAGCAGACTTGAGCAATTTCCTTTTCAATCCCAACAAACAGTAGCCTATATATGCAAAGAGGAATTGCAAATTAATGGTTTCACGGACGCCCAGAGTGACAAAGGCATTTCAAGTAATCTTAGCAGTCACAATTCAAAGTATTACCTTCATAACAGAACTAGAGTAATAAATCTTGCTTCTACAATTTTAACTTCCACCTCACCTGGGGCTAACAGATACTGACATTTGCCAACATGCAATTTATGAGAGCCTAAATATACTTTTTTTTTACATGAGTAGAATTACATTTTTAATGAAATCTGCAGTAAAATATTAAAACTGACAGCCTTACCATTTTCTGATGGAAATATTAAGACTATTTATTTGGCTATTAAGACTATATTAATATATTAATATATAATAATAATATATTTATAATTATAATCTATTTATAAGATAATAATTATATATATTACAATATATTATATATTATTATATTATAATAATTATAATAATGATATTATAATTAATATAATTGACTAATATATTAATATATTAAGACTATATTATATATTAAGACTATTTCTATCAGCTTTGCTGAGAAACTAAGTTAAAGATCTTCTAGCAATTGAGGCTTTAAGTAAGTTGATAAAGAGTATGAAAATATCAAGACATTCAATGATTGGTCAGTCACAAGTTATTAGTTTGTCTCCTGAGGACAGTATCAATTATGTTTGTCGCATTTAAATCAGCTTTAGGAAATCTAATGTTACAGGCACAAACACTGAAACATGCTTGGCCCGAAAGAAAAAAACTCACACACATCTAGTTACTCCAGAAGCATAGTTCAGATCTACAGAAGTAGCTCAGCAGGGAAGCCAAACTAAATTATATTTTGAAATGGGGAATTATCTTACTAAAAGATAACCAGTTTCCATTAAGCAAAGTCATCTGGGAGAATACTCTGCTTATACTAGTGTTACATTTTTTGAAGTATAACTTAACCTGCTAGTTCAAAGTGTTCCTGCTCTGTCTTCCAAAAATAAAAGACACTTGTAATGCTACTTACATTTCTTTGAGATACTTCTGTCCATACACAATTTTATTTGTTAGTTCTTGCACTTTTTCTTGTGTCAAGTTGTTTGTTACAGACTGCTGGAAAATTTCATGAAGAATTGTACCAATGAGCATTTGGCGCGAACCAGCCTCTGAGCCCTGCAAGACATGTTATAATACATCAAGATTTAGGCCACTTCATACCAACTTTTCCATAGAATTTCTGGTGTTTATTTGCTGCACATCACTTATTTAATTGCAAAATCATGACAGCTTTCACCTCACTATCTAGTCAAAGCTGACTGTGAAAGCAGCCAAATTGAAGCAGGCCTCTCCTATTGCTTTAGCTCTCAGGTTTATCCCAATCCTGACAATGTTAGGATACAGTCCCTATGTGATTGACAGGTGAGAAACAAAGGCACAGATTAAAGTGAACTTTGAGAAAGTTTTGCCTGAGGGTAGTATTAACAGCAGAATTTCCTAAAGCAAACACTTAGCTTTACAATCTTACACATATTTTTTGCATGAAGCAGTTTCCTATATGCTACCAACTCACAGGAAAATCATTCCAAGTATCTCCAAAATGGTTCAGACACCTATCAGCAGGACTGGGCTCCGTGGACTCACCAGAACTGCATGATGCACCACCAAACTGGAAATTTAATCACTGTGGTATTACAGTATCTCCTACAGACCAGTCACTTGTGGATTGCACTCACAACTGGTGGATAGGGTTATCCCAAGGTCAGAACCCTGTGCACTGTCCCAAATAAATCGTCTATTCCCATTACTCCTCTAATAAGGTGCTGACACCACTTTAGTCTTAATTTCCTGTACTTAATTTTCTTGATTCACTCACAGGCTCCAGCCAGGCTGTTTACTACTCCATTACAATTCCCTTACTCATTTGATCATGTCTGGTAGTTCTCCACAGATGAAACTGGCAGTTATTGCTGCTTTGCCATCCATATATCAGTAAAGATACCATCACAAGAAATTTCTCCTCTTTCAAAGATCCAGCAGCTGGATTCAGATTCTAGAGTTAGCCCACACCAATTCTTAACTGATTTAGCTACATTTTTCAGAGGCTTTTGGCCAAGTGTGGTTATGCTTTCATATGGATGACAAGAGGCACATCCCTCACAAAGGGTTCACACCCACAAAAAATGTGGCAAGAGATTATCAAAGAAGTTATCAGAATTTTAAGTGGAAAGACCACTTATTTACTGCAGTATTTGCATTAAAAATACTGGATTATTTCAGCTGCAATTCTCAAAAAACAGAAGTTCAAGCAGAGAGAGTTTCTGTCCCAAATTAATTTGTGTTGAAAACATTATGAATAGCTAGTAGGGACATCACAGCCAGATCGAATATTGAGCAAACCCTCATTAATATGCCTGACACCCGGGGATGAACTCTTACCCTAAACCGTTCACTCAGCACTGCTCTTCTCATACACCGAATGCTGTTTGATATTGTAGTGCCCGAAAGCAGCAGGTCTGGGTACAGAACCAGGTACCCAGACTGGTCATTGATGACCCAGGTGCCGAAGCTACACTCCCCTTCCAAATGAACAATGTCTCCTGGAACAACAGGAACAGACTCCCTGCAATGGAATACATTGGCACAGTCATTTGCAAGCTACAACATACTATGAATTACACATTAACACAGCAGATTCTTCTTTGAAACAGGAGTTTATTGTGCTTCTTTTTTAAGAAGTTGACTTAAATAAACCCTGAAAGTGAATAAAAGCATTTTTACTGACAAAACTGACTATTTTGAGTACTGGATCATGCACCAGGACAGCCTGTAAATAGGGAAATCTTGTTGCCTTCAAATTATTCCAGACTGATATGTTGAACCGTTTCACTATTGCTACGTTTTACTACTTTTGCATTATATGAGTTCTACCTTCCTGCTTAACAATGCTATTTGTTTCAGAAACTCAGGAAAATCTAAAAATATTTTTACTAATTTAGAAATTTCAGAGTTCAGGTCCTTTGATGTTTTTGCCTTCAAGAAATAGTGACTTATACTTCACTCCCACCTTTTGGTCTTGGACAGAAAATGAAAAGCAATACCAAACAGGACACGCACTCGCTCCATGTATTTTAAAACACTACCCACTCTTTTCTTCTGTAACACATCATGCAATGCAATTAACTCTAAATTAGAATCCTATCCTTACATGGAAACAACTTCTGCAGTAGGGCTCAAGCTAAGATTTTAATAGGCTGCACAAAACCCTCATATTTTACAGACACAACCTTGTACATTTATATTTACGATGAGGGTACATAATTTGGAAAAACATTTCTAATTAATGCAAAACAGGTTAACAAAACAGCCTGCCCAGAGTTTAATGTGTTGCTGTTTGCTAGTACACCAAATTAAAGGCAAATTGAAACTGTAAGGTAGCAATATCCACTCAACACTAGTTACCTGACATCAATTCCCTCAAGATGAATACCCATTACATTAATATACTGATACTAAATTAAATAAAGGTTGTTTCAGGATTCTGAATGATTTTTTAGGCAGTAAAACTCATCTCAAAGGCAGCACAAAGAAAGTTTACTTAATAATCCAGTATTTCATTCTCTTTTCAGGCATCTACATATCTGTATGGATTACCAGCCATTCCGAAGAATGCACAGCTGTGTGTCTTCCAGTGAGTGAGATGCTGTAATTGTCAAGTGTTTCTCAGGCTCACTTCCATTTCTCTGTATTACATTGACTTCCAACACACAATATCTGTTGTTCGGCCCATTCTTAAGTATTGTGTCTGGGGAATCAGGCACTTTCTTCTGAAAACTGAAGAAAAGGCTCATTACAAAGACAAAAGACTAGAAAACAAACAACCTACATGCAAAAAGAGCAAAAGCTTCAAATATAAACCCAACTTTAATCCTCTTTAATTTTTTTATGTATTTAGTAGGGGTTTGGATTTCTACCCAGGTAAAGTGGAGGTGATATTTTCATATTGTCTCTGGTTTACAGGGATTAAAAACACCGGAGACTTAAGGAAAGTGACATATTATGTAACTTGCTATTTATTGCAGTTAGTGCTTCATTTTGGTGTCTACTTATCCATACTCACCTGTAAGTTAATTATAACTGTACTGCAAACCCCGTGCTTGTGAGAAAGCTTCTATCCCCGTGCACACACGACCTCCCACAGTCACCCAAGTACCTCAAACATGGAGCTGTAATTTCTGGCAGCCATTAACCTGAAGACGACTACAAGACTGACACTCAAGGTTCACCTTTCCTATAGCCAAAATCTGAGATAGAGTGGCCGAGCCTGCCGCTCTCCTGACACCGAGCGGTGCCCGCCGGAGCTCCGGGGGCCCCGCAGCCCGCCCTGCCCCTCACGGCTAACCCCAGACAGTCCCGAGCGCTCCCGCCCTCTCACCCATGCCTGACGAAGGCCGCTGCCGCGCCGGCCCGGCCCCGTCAGCCCTCAGGACCCCATCCCGCCTTCCCGCGCCTCCCGGAGCGGTTTTAAAGTTTGAACCCCGCGCTCTCCCGGCTCTCTCCGCCCAGCCGCTCTTCCCCGCAGTCGGCCGCTACCTCTCGGCCATGGGCAGGCCCTGTGCGGCGCTAGGCTCGGCTCGGCTCGGCTCGCCCCGTCCCGCTTCAGCTGCCGGTCCGGCACGCAGCCCCCGCAGCCCCTCACGGCTCCCTCAGGGCTCCGCCGCCGGCCCCGCCTACCCCCGCCAGCGCGGCCAATGGGAGGCGGCGGCGGGGCCCGCTCCGCGCGCGGGGAGAGCGAGCCGGGGCAAGCGCCGTG
The DNA here is from genome assembly GCA_035583155.1 of Acropternis orthonyx. NCBI lineage: Eukaryota > Metazoa > Chordata > Aves > Passeriformes > Rhinocryptidae > Acropternis > Acropternis orthonyx. The sequence goes on from JAWWEU010000160.1 coordinate 1,286,150, forward strand.
AGGGGGAGCGCGAAGGGCTGTGAGGGATGAGGGGGGCTGTGGGGTTTGTGAGGGCTGCGGGAAGCTGGGAGGGCTATGGGGATTCATAAGGGCTGCGGGAAGCTGTGAGGGCTATAGGGGCTCATAAGGGCTGCGGGGAGCTGTGAGGGCTATAGGGGTTCATAAGGGCTGCGGGGAGCTGTGAGGGCTATGGGGGTTCATAAGGGCTGCCCGAAGCTGTGAGGGCTATGGGGGTTCATAATGGCTGCAGGGAGCTGTGAGGGCTATGGGGGTTCATAAGGGCTGCGCGATGCTGTGAGGGCTATGGGGGTTCATAAGGGCTGCAGGGAGCTGTGAGGGCTATGGGGGTTCATAAGGGCTGCAGGGAGCTGTGAGGGCTATGGGGGTTCGTAAGGGCTGCGGGGACCTGTGAGGGCTATAGGGGTTCATAAGGGCTATGGGGTTTACGAGGGCTGCGAAGAAGAACTGCTTGCCCGGCCGTTATTTCCACTTTGCCAAGGGCCGTCCCGTCCCCTGCCCTGCCTCTGTTACCGGTGCAGCGGCATGAGGCAATACTGACGTTCCTTCTCCTAATTCACTTAGAGAATATCAGCCCGAGTCCAACTTTTTCCCTCATAAAGACGTGATTTTACATTTGGTGCTTCTCAGCAGAGGCTTTCTGAAATGGTACTGAAGTTTCAGATACACAGGTTTATTTTCTTGGCTTTTTTTTTTTTGGCCATAAAACCACTAACTTCAGCAAAGCATTCTGGATTTGACTACCTTCTAGCAAAGACTGAAGGACACAGGTATTAAATCTATTCTTAGTACATCAGTATCACTGATAAATATCAGATTACCAACCCAATATCAGGAAAGTGTGTTAAGAGTTTGGTTATGTATCTCTAATGCAGATAAACATGGAAAACCAGCATAAGGTTTCTGCTGCCAAGACAACAGTTTTGGCCCATGGTTGGACATTACAACAGAAGGATAAATTCAAATATACAAATTTTAAAAGGTGAGATTTCTTAAAGTAACCCCTTTAGTTTTATTTGGGATAGTCCTGAAGTATATGCAGTAAACTATGTATTAATGTTGCTTTCCACTGCAGAACCTCTAAATAAGCTCACTTATAATTTAGTACTTGTGTCAATACTGTTAAATGCAGTCAGATAATTTGGTGTGATATTAAGAGATTACATAAACACTTTGTACACTTGCTAACCCTCTGTTCTGTAGTCTCTCATGTTGCCTATACATCTCTCATACACTAGAAAAGAAATACCTTAGAATATGTTTGTAAAGTACAAAATAGGCTTTAAAGTTACCTAAAATTCAAGCACTGTGGCAAACCTTTATGGAAAGTCTGAAATCCAGAAAGAATACCAAATGTTACTTTAGTACCAAAAGTTGCACAGAAATGTTCAGACTATGGCTCTTTTAGCTCTTCCTGAATTGAGGGGTTGAAAAAATTGCTTACAATTTTAAAGTATGTCAGAATTCTCCAAGTCTAACTGTGCAAATTCAGGAATTAGTATTAAAACTTGTAAATTTAAAATTATTCACACACTTTCAAATTTTATTTGGAAAACCTAATCCTGAAAATATAGCACAGTTCCATACACTGCGTCTGTTTTTCACATGGAATATCTGACTCAGTTATTTAGGGGACACTTTTTGTACGTTCTTTTCCTCTCAAGTGTGAGTGAATATGCTGGGTTCTGCTTTATTCTGTGTAAGAAGTGCTTAACTTATCACTCCTCAAATGTATCCCTTTTAGTGAAATTAAGATGTAAAACTCTAATCATCCTTAACAGTATTAACATGACAAAGAACTGGCATCTGAGAAGGGGCTTATTTGCTCACAATATAGAGAAAAAAAGGCACTTTTTTTCCAGTACAGTGGATTTATCCTTAGTGCAAGAACTTTAAAAGGTAAAAATTTACTGTGATTTTGGTTAGTCTTAAGTGAGACTGAAGATCAGATGAAAAATCTTATTTGTTGTTTCTGCGTAACATTGTCAATCTTAATTAATACAAGGACAAACATACAGATAATTCATGCATTCTTTCTGTCTGCAACACATACAAATCGCACAAGGACATTAGTTCAAAAATTTTAATAAAATAAATTCAGATACATCTCGTTCTCTGTCCATAGCTACATGGTAAATATCAAGGAAATACATACTTTTAAGAAACTGGAGGAAAAAGATTGAGCCACAAAAGTTGTTAAGGAATATTGTAACTCAAATTCCAGTTTGTTAAATTTGACAAAATTAAGCAAATCTATCTTACCATCCACCACTCAATGCAACCATTACCAATTCTTAAAAGACACTGCTAAAATATTTACAATAAATAAATAACTTACACAAAGTAAATGCTTTACAGTTTCCTGAATCAAGTGAGTAAAATCAAGAGTACCAAAGCAGATCATGTATAAAATAATTCCTTCCACAAAAGGAATTAGAGGAGAAAAACATGTAATAGTCTATTGCATACCATACTTCAGAAACAGGACACAGACACACCCTCTACAGATTCCACTACAATCTTAACTTGCTTTTCTGCATGAGGTTGGATATGGTCCATATGCCTAAAGAAGTCAATGCAGCAGCAGCAGCAGCAGATAGTCTTGTTTGTCACCATCCTTTCAGGTAGAGAAAAACCTGTTTACATGGGCTAGTACTGGAAAATACATGACATACTCAGCCTTCAACAAACTAAATCGAGAACATTCAGCTCCACAGAAAAGCCTTGTAAAGATCAGGCCTCTGCTACCTGCCTCAAGGAGAACTTTTCTAGCACTCATCACTGTAGAATTCCCCCTGCTTTTGTCTACATGCAGCATTTTTCCAAACTGCAAGATTTCTAATACTGCTGAACACACATTTTTACTGAAATGGTTGAAGAGACTTTCCTATGTACCAATCTCAAGATATATGCATTGTTCTTGTACACAGAAAACTTGTACAGGAAAAGAAGGAAAAGATGTTTAAATTGTGGTCTGCTGGGTTCAGCTTTTACAGACCTGGCAAGTATCTGAATATCAAAATCATTGCATTATATTCAAATCAGTTTATTCCATTCAATTTTTAAAGAACAACAGATACCAAATTACTAGCTTAAAAAGCAGCACAACCAGCAGCACATAAATCCTGGAATGGTGATAAAGCTCAGTAACTAACTGCTTGGAACCTGTATAAAATGTGGGTGTAATTTTCGAACTGTGTTATTTTTAGCATTAATCTAATGAAGCCTAGAAGATCAAGTGCAATGAAGTGTTCAGAGCTAACTAATGTTTATTTTGATCCGTCACTTGGTTTGACTCCAGGAAATTAACCGCATTTTGGCAAATAAACTTGGCAGACAACAGCGAGTCCATAGTAACAGAGATTATTTTTTTTTAAACTTCAAGTAATTTACTCATCCATATAATTTGAGGATTGACAGTGTAGTTTTACAGAAAAGCCTTCTAAAGAATAGAATCAGTTGAGGTGCAAGAATTGTTTCATAAGTTCATATGTGGTAAAAGCCACAGCCTGGGAAGGAATACAGCGAATGTAATTAAGAGACAAACCACGGTATAGTCCTCTTCGGAGTCCATGTTGTTGATACACATATTTCAGCGTCTGCACCATTGTACTAGAAAAATAAGAACTCAAATTATTATTGGATACACATATTCAAGAGTCAAAATCACTTTCTTTAAACACAAGACACTATTTTTACTTGGTTCTTATGAGATTTATGGAGAAAACCCCATGGGACTCCACATAGCTAAGCATTACAGTCATAGTAGAACTGAGAAGACAGCCTGAGCTTCAGCAATGAATTTGGGCACTAAGGCTGGGAATTGGAAGAGGACAGTGCAGCCCCAGCCAAACAAGTGTCAGTCTGAAAAGACCTGCCTTAAAAGACACATTAAGACATTTTACGCCAGAATGGCTACACATGTTCTGTTGCCTAACTGGCTGGAAGTTGAGAGGCATCAATTCCTTTTATAAAGGTAATACAGAGCAACAGAAACATCATGTGTCCAATGTAGCACCCACCTCTTGCATTAAACATCAGTGTTTCACTTGGTATCCCATTCTCTTGAAACACTCATTCATATTACCCCTCCTTCTAAAGCTCTGCCTATGAAATTATGTTCAGCCCTGTACTCTACATTTTGCGTGGGTGCAGCTTCTGCCACCACAATAAAGACCTAGTATTTTCTCTCAAAAAGAAAAAGCTAGAATTTAAGTATATATTTGACTTTATTAAAAGCAGAAAATGCAGTGTATATGTGAAGAGAAATTTCCTCACATACTTGTATTGAAACTGAGCAAACAGATGTTAAATGCAAAGCACAGTAAAAATGCCTGAGGTGCTCGATATTTGAGGACAGTGAAGCTATTGAAGACAGTGCTTTTGGAAATCACCTTCCATACATCCCAAAGCTTTGAGATTCCCTACTTGCTTTATCCTCTCATCCTTTAAACATACACACATCTCTTCAAGGTACAGCTCTCTCCACAGTCACAGTAATATTGTTAAATGGGAAGCTTCGTAACTGTAAAACTAGTTATCACAAATGCAGAAATTAAAACACCAAGAACAAAGAAAACATTTTTATTTTAGAAGTATCAGGAATGGAAAATAGCCAAGGGCGGGGAAGTAAAGGCTGCTAAGGAAAAGAGCAACCTTCACAGTTAAGCAACATCAAGGTTGTCTAGAAAAGGTCACTCAACATAGGAGGTTCACACTTTGTCACACTAGATTCAGACATACACAATTCCACAAGACTGAAACTAAGCAATTATTTTATGGAACAGATTCTGCACCATTAAAATACACGTTGAAACCATTTCATTTCAGTAAAAGCATGTGATCTCTCTTTTAGGGATCTTGGTGATATTAAAAATTTCACAAGTGGCATTAAAATAGAAAGCATGTTACCAATACAAACAGAGTATTACTAACAAAGGTGCCATTGTGATTTCATACAGTTTTTTAATCCCAGATTGATAAAGGCAGCTTTTGTTTGTGTGGAAACTTCCTCATTAAAAGAATGAAGAAATCAACAACACAGTAGTCTGGGGGTGGGGTTTTTCATTGTTTTCTTATTTTTGAACTTGAAAATTAAAAACTGAACTTTGCCCAGACATCCAGGAATTCAGTTACTAAGGATGAAAAGAAAATACTTACAGGCACTTTTCAGAGTCCGGGAGAACAGCTCCCAACTGCATTCGCCTACGAGTTACATCCAGGGGATATCTACAGGGAAGACATTTAAACAGCAGTTCAAGCACATGGGTGAGGGCTGTCTGACTATTGTTTAGACAAGAACACAAGTCCACGTGCAACCTCCAAGGTCCCCTTTCAGTGAGTCAGGAATCCAGCTCACATTCTCAACACTGCTGAAAGTTCTCCAAAAGGAGACTTCCCCTACACAACCAAAACCAGCAAAGCAGAGCTCTTAATACATTCCTTTTGGCACTAGTAAGGAAGACACATGAAGACCAGATGACCGTATAGTCTGTAAAATGCTGGAGGGAGAAGACACCCACATAGAAAATAAAATTAAGTTTAAAAATTAATTAAAAATTATATTTGCAATGCAGTGATTTAGTGAAAAATGGATGCCATATTAAGTCCATTAAATTTATGGACAAAATAAAATACAAAAAGGACAGCATGAGAAAAGAGAAAGCAAGCAAAGTAATAACAAAAATGCCAAATACTGTATCTAAGACTTGTTTTTTTCTTTTTTTTTTTTTATCCCGTGGTTACAGGCTACACAGATTTGAAAGTAAATCAGAACAATAAAATTCTGCAAGTTATGTTCAGGGTCAAAATTTCTTATTTATCAAACAAGCTAAGAAACAAGACTGTTACCAAACAAGATTCCAGTGGATTTTAGGAGATTTGCTTGAATTTGTTTAATTGACTCATCACATATATCTCTAAAAACCCTGAAGATTAATTTAGATATTTAGTAAATGAAACAACGGGAAATAACTGAATTTCAGTGTCTGATTAAGCTGATTTAAAAACCTTACTAGTAACTAGCCTTAGATAAAATTGTATTCTCAGATAAATGTGTCTTTAGAATGAACAGCTATACAGAGGAAAATGAACCCAATACCCAAACTTACGATATCGTCTGAGCTATTGCTCCAGCTATGCCACCACACAGCAGATTTACATGTGTTTTCAAAACTAAGACATCAGGGTTATCTAATGAAGGCCGTCCAAGCAAGTTAGGTGCTTGAGCAAGTCCAATGCTCTTTAAGGTACCAAAGGTAAAAAATGAAAAACCTAAAAGGAAATTTAATTTTATGTACTTTCATAAAAAAGCAAACTATTTGTCGATGCATCATCATCCTAAACAAAAAGCTGCAATTACAACATGAAACTATTTTCCAGTTCTTTTAGAAGCTTTGTCTTAAGCAGAAATAAATTATTTTGAACTTCTCCAGTAATTCCTGTCTAAATAAATTTATGTTTGTACATAATGCTAAAAGAACACTTCAAATAAGCTAGACTGCAAGTTTTAAATTACTGCATTTCTGTCGAGAATAATCCTAAAACGTTTTTAACTGAAGAACACGTCTCATCTTTTAAATCTTAGTTTAGCTGGTCCGTTCTGCGCTACATCACTCGCTGCATTAGCTCGTGTATTTACAGGGAAGCTGCCAGGAGATGGGGCCAACACTGAGGTTCTCAGGCTCCACTTCCAGAGCGCTCCGGATCTACCTGCTTGAAAGAAACAGCCTTCGTGCCTTCTTGTGGGAAAACTGGGAAGCACAAGAGAACCCCTCATTTACCTCTTTCCCTCTCAATTCCACATCTCAGCAAAGCTAGGCTCTGACTATCCAAGATGCCTTTTAAGGAACATCACTGAAGATGACTTGAGCAGAAGCTAATTAACTAGGTGTGCAACAATATGTAAATTCAGGAGTGCATACAACTGCTGAAGGACAGCCATGGTCTGTTTTTAACTTACCCGCATATGGTGCCATTCCTACAACAGTTGGCATCAGCCCTCTGTAGAACCCTCTAAAACCACCTTCCTTTGAAAGAAATATACAACAACGTTTGTGGCAAGAAATACAAAAAAATGTCTTAACAAGTTACACAACTTGATAGAGATTCCCATGGCAGCAATCTGACTAGCACCATCTACCAAGGAGCTAATGGTCAGTTCTGTTCCTTATGCCTCAAGAATTGAGGGGACAACTACCTGGCTCTGTGCAGATAGGCAAGTGAAAATGGAGGAAAATCTACATCCAGCACCATAATTGGAGACAATTATGCATTAGACATAGCCCCCCTCCCCAAAGCTTTTTGGTATCCTTGCTACTTGTTCTTGAAAAGCAACTTCTCTCTGCTGTTTTCGACCTCCCACTTACATGAGCCTTAGCTACAGCTTGGCAGCCTAAGTAGGAGGAAGCATCCAGATAACTTTTTACATTAAAAAATTCAAAGTGCACATGGTGAAGTCATGCAATTCTTCCACCAAGCCACTATTTGCAATGCAGTACAACATTCTTTAAAGAGCATTTTTTTTTTGTTTGTTTTGACAGGACTGAAGATTAAAAGAAAAAATACCTTGGTGTAAATCATCTTGAATGCATGGATAATTCCCATGTACCTGTGTTCCCCTTTGACTTGGAACGCCAGACGAACTCTAACCATATCAAGAGGGTAAGTACAAATCACTGCTGTAATACCTTTATTAAAAACAAAAACAAAACAAGCAAACAAAACTCACCTACACCTTATCTGATTCTAGGATTACTTTGAAAATTAGAATTTCCTTGTGTGGCAGTGAATATAATAGCATATACCAAATATTTTGTTAAAGAAACACTTAAAAGTCACTTATAATCAGCAAACAGGAACACTAACTTCAGTGACACACAAAGGATTTATGTTTGAACTTGTTGTTCACTGAAGCAGCACACTTAGGCCTGGATTTTCCCAAAATTTATGGGCCTGATTGTGTTCCATCTTATTGAAGTCCATCGGTCCTAAGAATCAAGCTAGTCAAGTACATCACTGTACATTACTGAATTGCAACCATGAAACCTAATCCTACCATATTAAAAAAAATCAAACCACCAAATTTACATGTTTAATCTCAAAAATGCGATTACTGGATATAGATACGTATATCTACCTACTGCATCTGAAAATACTAAACATATTCTAATGACATACTAAACATATTCTAATAACATTTAAAACAGACCCAGAACCATACTGATGAGGAATACGTGTGTTGCAATACTGCATTTAAACAGTTCATGTCACACCAGCACTTCTGTTGTAAAACTGACCAGAAAAGCTATTTCTGGACTTTAGATGCCAAAAAAAAAATAATCAAATCGTAGAATTCATTCCATTTTGGACTGCTACAAAACTGCTTAGATGATCACCAACATGTAATTTTGGAAACACAACTCCAGTACAGAAAACATAAATTCTAACAGTTACATGAGTAAGAAATTCTTTCCAACTCCTAGTTTTTGAGGTAAACCACTCAATGGCTGACAAATTCTTTGAAGGGAATAGTTAAAGCTGTCAATTGTAAACAGAGGTCATTTTCTGTTGGTACACCACAGTCACCAAAAATATAAAAAACCCAAACAAAAAACCCAAAATGAGGAAAAGGAGAAAAAGAAAGCAAAAATTTTTGTAATTTGATAGTGTTTTCCAGCAACTGCTCTGATTTAGCTAAACATAACTTTAAAAAATTGGTCCTACAGAAGATAAGCACAACTTCTATGCAGGCAGGAAATTGTCACTTCCTCTAAAGTTTTAATAGTGTCTCACTGATACCTCTTTCTGTAGGTATATCACTTCTCCTTTCCGCAAGGTCAAGAGAAAACCATAATGGGGAATTAAAAACAAACAAAAAAACCCCAAACATAACAAGAATCCTGCAAAGAAGCTCTTCATAACTTTTAAATCTTGGGGCAGAGGGGGGGGCGGGGAGGAAATCACACACACACAAAAAACCACCAGAACAAAACAATCAAAACAAAAAAACAAGCCAAACAAAAACCACAACAAAACACAACTCTAGTAAGTTGAATGATCTGACAGAAAATACTAGCACTAGACTGGGGGGGATGGAAAAATCCAAAAACCAATCAAAAAAATCTGACACTGGTCAACAGTCAATTGAGACCCAAGTTTGTGGCTTTCTGGAGCATCCCACAAGTAATTTATTTTAGAAGACAAAAACACCTCTTTTGCAGATTTTGGACAATTCCTCTGAACAAAGAGCAGACATCTGCAGTTGATTTCTCATGTTGTCTCACCCATAGGGTTCAAAAGTTGGAAGCTTCAAAACACTTCAGAAACTTTAGGGCTGTTTCCACTGACCTACATTAAATCAAATCCCTCAGTCTACAGCCTTTTCCTAATGGATTGCCTGAGATGTCCACAAATATCATAAAATAGATGAATTCAAGCAGTTTAGATAAAATTAAAAAGAGGGGGTGGGGGAAAGCATTTTTACAGAGCTTAAGAATTCACAGAAAAATCATTCCACTTCAGAAAACAACTTTACCCCTCTTCTCTTTCCAATCATGCACTGGTATCTATCCAGGAACTTGTCTGAAAAAAGACTAGCAAACAGACCAACCAAGTGCTTGGGGAATGCACTACTCAGTAAACATGGTTCAAAACCAGTACAATTTAAAAAAAAAAAAATCAGATGAAACTGAAAAAAAATATATATAGTAGTAGTAAGGATTTAAATAGAAACTTTTTTAGTTTTAGCCTTTTTTGAGATTTCTAACATCAGGCAAAAAGTATGCCTTCTTGAAGCAACTGTGAGAAGCACTGTACATACAAGGGATCAAGATTTCCTTTGCGGCTCAGCAGAGACTATTCTTTCTAGAAGGAATGGCAGCCAGCTTTGGGACACAAAGTCATTGTGGTAAAGTCTACAAAATTAGTGATCTCATCTCTGCTTCCTATACTGTAGGCATTACAAGAAGTCAGACCCCTGCATCTTAAGGTTGATTCTCTGTCTTGAAAAAGCAAAATCTATTCCAATTAATGATAGCTGAGCCACAAATCTCTCCCACGGTTGGTTAAACAGGAAAGAACTGGAAGTATCTCAACAGTTAAGAGAATGATACTGCAATTCCTGGTGTCTGATCTGAAACAAGCAAGATAGAGGAACATAGGTCTCCCTCCTTCAAAGAGCCACTTCCTCAAAACAGACTTTTTCACTGCAAATGCTGATTCAGAACCCAAGGAAGCCACAGAAAGACTCTTCTTCACTTCCCATGTTGTCTTCAAGCACCTTTGACCACTCTTGGGGACAAGCTACTGGGTTACACAGACTAAATACTTAGTGACAGTGAAGCACAACTGCAATTACATTGTCCTTGATTTGCTTCCCAGGCTCTGGGAGTTAACAATGAGATTAGCTCTATAGGGATTTATCTGTGTCTCCTAATTTCTCATTCATTTTCTTTCTTTGAAAAGAAAAAACTATCTGGAGCAAGAAAAAACACAAGTGAAATACATTTCCACAGATCAGGCACTGCAAACGTCTCCAGTACACAAGTTTTTATGATCTCTGTATCATGCTCTTTGTACTTTATCAGTAGCTCTGCAGATCAAATTAAGCACTGCCAGGGGATTCAGAGGTTTACAGCTCAAAAAGTGATAAGCACAAGTCACAGCCTTGAGCTGCACAAGATATGCTCCTTAGCTAGTATAAAGATTAATTTATCCAGGAGGCATCTTCTGAACACAACAAAGCTTCAGGAACTACACATACAGAAAAAAAGCTGATGACAAAGAATATTTATCAGATAGGTTAAAGAATGGCTAGTTTACAAGTCCTAATATTTCTATATCTCCAAGATATAATTCTGTTTCTCAACCAACTGCACCTGAAGAAACACCACACAGATTCTTTTAAAATGTTGACTCAGATAGGTAACTGGTAATTACATACTATTTAAAATGGAGACAGCCAGATCAGTACTGTTTTCCAATCACTTTTACTAAAAGTAAAAAGCTATGAACAAAAACATACTTTCTGTATTAGCTTAATGGAACTCAAGTTTACTCTAGATAACATCTAGTCCTTTTTGACTTTGTTATTTTGAAGTTAATCAAGTGCAGGGGTGGATATACACGTTTTGTGGTTTAATTCAGATTTTTCTGTTAGAAAACTAAAAAAACAATATTTAGATTTGTAAAACCATCCTGTGAATATTTATATTTGTAAAATCACCCTGTGATGGTTTTTTTGATGTTACTCGTTCATATGTGTTGATTATTTTGTTTCCCAAACCCCACTAACCTCTATGATTTCTCCATCTTCTGCCCGTTCTGTCTTTCCTCAAAAGAAGTTATACACCATTTATCTGATAATGAGCTGTTAGAGCTGAAATTTGAATCACACAAGACTCAGGAAATTCAGAGTTAAAGTTTCCACAGTAACTTTAACTTGGCCTCCTTAAATATATGCATTACAATGGGTTTTTCTTTTCTCTCTCTCCACTACTCCCATTCTCACTGCCTTGTTTTATCCTGTGGATATGCTTTTGATCCTGTTTATCAGTTACAAAAGATTGACCACCGATCCTGTTGGAAACCCTGACACAAGCAAGATTTAAGTAGCAGTGGTACAGAGAAGTGAAAGCAGACAGCTGCCTGGCTAGAGGGTGCAGAGGGGACAAAAAGGAAAGGAAGTCACAGCTAACCTGTTCCCAGCTGCAGAATATTGTGTTCCATGAAACTGGGAAGGCCCGTCTGCACCAACACTGGGGTTGCATGCAGCACATCATCTCCTTCAGTCATTTAAACTTGCAGGAAGCAGAAAAATATCCCCTACTGGAGCCAGCAAGAAACTAGGCCACAGGAGTTGAAGCAAGAAATACTACTAATTGCTTATAAAAAGTCTTTCCTTTCTTGCTTGTAAACCTAGGAAACTTCTGTTCCAGATTTACAACTCTCTGCTCTTCTTAGTGCCTCCTTCCTCTTCTATAGCTTCTTGGAACACTCAGGATAAACTCTCTGTTCTCTTATTATCTAAAGAATATCCCAAGCAGCAGTTAATGCCACCTAGTAAACAAATAGTAAGACACTCCCATGTGACACCATATATATTCTGGACTGATATATTCATTTCACTGCACCCTGAGGTTGAGGTCACCTACTCAGCTTTGGGGCTCTCAAACCAGACTGTTGAGTGTATTGTACTTAAACACACCACATAAAGCATTTCACTTGATCAGATAGTACTAAATTATTTCTGTTACTCTAACCACACAAATCAGATTTAACCAATAAGGTTCTTAAAGCAATGCCAGATGCTATTAATTGATCCATGCTAAGAATTCCAGCATGTCCAACACTGACAGAGTTAAGCTGATTACTCAGTGTTTTCATAGTGCCTCACAGGTCAGGTTGCCAGTGCCTGACAAAGCTAATAAGCTTTTATGGGGAAAAAAGGAAACTGCAAAATTATCTTTAACACAGTTAAAGGCAGGGGGGTTGGAAAAAAAAAAAATCTGTTTTAGCTGCAGTTGTATTTTTGTGGGCTTATATTCAACCTCAAAGCATTGGCAGAGGGGCTGATGAGCCAATTCTACCAAAACCTGCAGCTTTACGCTTCATCTTGAGGACAGTGGGTTTTGCACTTTTCAAAAGTCATAATAGACACTATAAAAAACCGTTTGTGGAAATATATTTTGAAGAACAGTCTTGGACAAACAGGTTTCAATTAGGCAACCATGTCCCATTAACCATTTACTAGTATTTTTGCTTAATACAAATTTGCAACAGTTTGACCTGACTACACATCAAATCGTCCTCTAAATAAATATTAACTTTTCAGCAAAAGGCATGTCTGAAATCCAAGTACAAAACTATACCTGCCATGGATCCAGCCATTAATCGATGCACATGCCCCGAAATCCCAAGCTGTTTCTTTATTACCTACAAAATATAGAACATTTCCAATAGTCACATATCGGAAAATACAGCGAAACACAGCACCAAGTCACCAAGTTTATCAGCACATTAATGCAAACTCTGTAGCAGTTTCCAAGAAGTTTACAATGGTACAAATTCAATCCAGAGCACTTAATTACTGTTAAATGAATCTTTTGAACACTGTTGCTGTTTCAAATTTCTTATTAAAACCGTAAAAGTGCTAAAACTCCAGTAACAATGCAAAACAATCAGTTGAAAATAGGTGTACTGTTCATTTTAGAAACTAAATTGTTTATATACTTATCATTAACATGTGCCAAAGAAGGCAAACTGAAAACTATCCTTGTAGAGAGCAAAGAACACTGAGCAAAGTTGAAAAGTGAGAAGAATCAATTTTTCTTCCATGCACACCATGTAAAACACTCCTATAAAGATTTTTAACAGGAGAAAAAAAAAAAGAAAAAAATACGACAAGCAGCTCAGAGCAAGAACTTCCTAAGTTATATTTCAGCCCAGAAGGAAGTTAGAAATGAGTTTCCAGACTTTTACCAAATAACTGAGACTACTTAAGAAGCACTTTCTGCTACAAAGATCATTTTATATCTTCTGCCTTTTAGAATTTTTTTCTTTTGCACATCCATGGAAAACCTAATGAGCATTTCCTGCCAATTAACAGCTAAAGGAAAATGCTATGATGCCAACTGGTTTCTTCAAATGTGCAGATTCATAAATCATTTCACTGTAAAGCACAGCATGCAGTCTTTTTTTCCATACAACATAAAACATGCATAGATCAACAGCATTTATGATGACAGCACAAAAAAAAGAATTAAAAAACCCCATTACAGTTAGTTCTTTGTATCAGTATCAGTCTTCTGAAAACTGCTCTTTAGGGAAGGGAATTGCAGTTTCAATTTCACACATAAATATAATAGAGGTTACATTTTATTCCTACATTATTCACTAAGTGCTACCTTACAGCAATACAAATAGCAGCAGACTTTAGGTTACTTTTTGCCTTCATTTAGGAAGTATTATTCTCAACAATACAAAGGTACAAAAAGTACAAAAATCAGTGAGAATCTTTTAAAAGTTTCACTGTTGCCCTGACCCTTTCAATGGGTAGACTCAGATCAAATTAAGCAACCTTAGAAAAGACATGCAGCTAATTAATAAGACACAAAAGTTTCAGTGTTAGTTTTAATCATTCAGTGAGTCTGTGTTCATTGCAGGCAGAAAAAAAAAGGAAAACTAAATTCAACTACCTTTTTGTATTGGTCAAAGGCCATAAACTGAATAGCACCATACGGAAAGATTCTAATCATCATTGCCCCGTTTCCTTTGTACAGCCCAAGGTAACCTTCCTTTTTGGGGACAGCACACAACGTGGAAAACACTCCTGCCAGTAATACAAAAAAGGGCATTTAACACTGGGGGGAAGGAACAAAAATCAAGCAAATCCTACTGACAGTAAGAAAGTACACAGAAAGCTAACTGTGGAAGTGCAGGGAACCCACTTTCACTGCCCAAACACTGCCTGAAGGGAGAGGTGTGAGGTTACATTTTATCAGCTTTCTCACCCTCCGGACTCAGCGAACCTCTCTCTGAATTCACGCACTCAGGCCCCAGGCCTTGCCTGGCCTGTGAGCAAACCCCAGTGCAGGTACCACCACTCACAGCACCGAATGCCAGTGACAGGGGAGCAAACTGGCTGACTCGCATTTCAGTCAATTCAAAATACAGAAATAAATACTTTCACATCTAAAACCACAGAAAAAAAATAGGATATTGCTGCATACTAAATTACAGGTTAGATGGCATTACTGAGGAAATGAAGTAAACAAGTTGAAGACTCATTACCTACAACCTAAACAAACCTCATACTTCTTGTCACAGAGTTGTAAAAAGGAGCAATTCTATTCTCTTTTAATAGGTGGGAAATAATGCAAGATCACAGAGTTTGGGCAAAACCTATAGTTTTACTATAAAAATTAGTTATGCAAAATTGCTATCAAATTGACTCACTAATTTTTTTTTTTTAAGGAATAAACTGTGACACTCAGGAAGTTTTCATTCATATGCAACTACTAAATAAGAGCTGAACATGAAAAAGGCTTACACATTTATCTTGCTTTCAGGCAGAAGAAAAAGAAACAGCAGCTGACACACTTGCCCTTGGCATTTAAATAAAACAGGCATTAATTAGTTTCTGGTGTTCTAAGAATATGACTATATTATTGCAGCTTGTTAATATGTTATTGCATATTATTATATTATTACATATTACTTTAGAGTAAATGTATTTTTAAGATGTCACACTTACTACATGCCTCTGAACATAGTTATGCCATGACTAGCATTTTTCTCTATGCTGCAATGATGAGTTACTGTTCTTATTTCTCAGAACACATGCTTCCAGATCCGTGTGGCACCAACTCCACAGAGCAAGGGCAGTAAAAATACGCTGTGAGGACCACAAGGAACTGATCCATCATGTCTCTGCACTTACAGGTACCTCAACCACATAATTCTCTCTTTTGTTGACATGTAATATGGACATGCACTCAGGTCAGACACATTTCAAGTAACCAGCACATCTCCCCTAAGGAGGGAAGAACATAAGATTTTACTTGCCAGTTACGGCATGGTACAAAGCAAACAGAAAATGAGGATTTTAATCTCAGTCAAACCAATTAGTTTGCCCTTCCTAGGTGAAACAATCTTCTTAGACTGCAGATTTGAGTGTATACTTACATGTCTTTGTTACTAAAACACCACTTCACTTGTGTATCCCTTTTTGCCACAGTGAATATATATCCAGTAAATTTTGTTCCAATATTTCTTTTTCCAGCTTTTAAAAAACACTAGCATTAGAGTTAAAAATTCCAAAATTTAATTACATGTAAAATTAGCCAACAAAATATTTCTTTCCTTGACAACTGTAACACCTAAATTTTGGAGCAAAAGTTATGACATATTTCAGTAACATATGACATAAATACCTCAAATACTCTGCACAAGAGGGCACTGTTACAGCCCTCAGAGAACAGTTCTGAACGCTGAGTTTGTTCTCTCACCATGATGCAACACAGCTGTCAAGCATAGGCCCCCTGCACCTCACACCAGCACAAACCCACTGCTCTCCTCAATCCCCTGGCCGCACTGCTGTCTGGGGGTCTTACCATTGGAACAGCAGGGACCCCACAGCCCCTGGGAACTGGCAACCACTGCAGCACAGCTTTTACAGAACTGATGCAAGCTCTGATAACCAATCTCCTGCTGGCTTCTGCATGGGAAGATCAAGCCTAGCTCTTACATGCCTAATGGAGGATTATTTTGACATCTCCATCTCTAACATATTGACCAATACCACAACTTACGTAAGGCTTTGTTTTTCTTTTCAAACACTAACAAAGCCTGGCACAGAGCCAGACCAGACCTTCTGTCTGATGAGCACTTTTTTTATCAGCCTCATCACTGGATAAAACAACATACCCAAACCATACACATTTGCATGTAAGCCCAAAAATGAGACCCGCAGCAGCCATCTTACCTAGATGTTTGTAATGGTGGTTATGAGCTTGCAGCAAAATCTTTACTCGATCCAGTGGTGCAGTAGTTGTTTTGGCACAACATCCTGCAACACCTTTCCAAGAGGGGAAACAGAAAAATGACAGGACGCAAAAAGTTCTTTAGTTTAGCACTTAAACAAGGGATTTTTCTAATGTATTTAGCTCAGCTAGGAACTGGGAAAAGCCCCAATGACAAGTAAACAGCTTCCATTAGATGTTAGAACGCCCCTAAAGTCCTAATGAGACGTATAAGCTACTTTTCCTGTTTACAAAAACCCAGGCCACTGTGTCTCTCAGCAGCTGAGGTCACAGCAGAATGAACTTTCCTGAAAGTTACTCAAGAGTTTTCCGCTCTATGTCCTCCTTCCCTTGTGCAGAAAATAGCCCTTGCTGCTCTCTCCAAGGAGTAGGCTACATGTCTGCCTCGTACCCAGCGCTACTCGAGAGAGGGAGAGCCAACAGTGAGAGCGGCGTGGTGTAAAAGCTTTAAATAAACACAACCTCCTCCTGCCGCCAGCAAACCAGACAGCTGGGCACAACATCCTATAGGAAGAATAAATAGGCTTTTCCTGTACGGGGTTCCTAATGCGGGGTTGTGTTTGCCAGGCTGCCTTGCCACTTCACACCAGGAGCCTCAACAGTTTGGGCACAGGGACAACCCGCCCTCCCCGAGTGCCCTGACGCGGGTTTAGGCCCTGGGCACATTTAGCTGGCGGCCGCCCGGGGCCCTGCGCTGGTTCCGACACACGTGCGAGTCTCTGGAGTGCACCGAGCCACCCGCGTTCGTCCCTGAGGGGAAAAGGCAAAGCGAGCTCCCGGCAGCCGTTCCACCGGGGCCGCCGGCACGGCAGTGCCCGCCCGCGGCCCCGCGGAGCACTCACCTCCGGCGATGAAGGAGCGCAGCCAGTAGAAGTCGCGGCGGGCCGGGGGCAGCGCGGCGGCCGGGGACGCCATAGGCAGGGCCGGGCAGGGCTGGCCGCGGGCGGCAGACGGCTCCGCAGCGCTCGGTGCCGCCCGCCGGCCCCGCCGCAAGGGCGCAGGGGCGGAGCGCGGGGCGGCCCCGCCGAGCCGCGGCCGGGCCCGCCGGGCCGAGCGCGGCGCCCGCGGATCGCGTCAGAGCCAGCCCGCCCCGCCCGAGGCCCGGCTTAACCCCACCGGGGCCGCCGGTGCGCACCCTGACCTGTGTGCAGGGGTTTCTCTCTTAGTACTCCAAAGCATCTCTTGCTGCTCCTTAGAAACGGTCATTCCCATCCTCTGCCTAGAAACACGGATGTTTAGACCTACGGGCGCACATAACCAAAACTTAACTAGCTCTAATTAGGCTAGACAATAAAACACATCGATTTCTATTTAAACATTTACATAGCTACTTAAACTTCGTGCTGGAGCATCCATATTTTTTTTGTCTACAACTACGGTTTCATATTTAGCAAAAAAAAAAAGTATATAATACTCAAGTTTATAATACTCGATATTCAAGTTTCAAAATGCATCAGAAAGAGCAGACCTTGGAGGAAAGAAGTCCCATGTTTTTAAAAATCAGAATAGTCAAATCCAGTATCACCTCTGCAGCTGTCAGTACTTTTGGCAATTTTTTTAGGTTTTCTGCAATGTCTCTGTAGAATACAGCATATAGGGCTTTCCAGGAGGCACTTAAACTTGTCCTCAGCCCTTGAAAAAACCCAAAACACACGCCCTCTGAATGCTGGTGTCTAGTGAGAGCACACCTAATGCCTGGTGGCATCTGGTGAGAAAGTTAATGTCAGCAGCTCTCCTCTCAGCTTTCTGCAGTTACTCACCTCTTTCTCCTACACTTTTTGCCCCATACATCTTGATCTGGGTTTCAAGTGTTTCATATACCAAAATCTCTTCTTTTATACTCAGTCCTTCAATATGAAGAAAACAGTCAAACAGATCTCAGTGCTTGCACAAGTAAAAGGAACCAATTTCCAAACAAATCACTGGAACACTTTTTCTTCCTGTGTCTGATTGCCTTCAACAAAAGTCACTCACTTTTTCCTTTAATAGGCTACATTCCTTAAAATTGTTTGCTTCAGAATCAGGGAAACTTTATTTTCCTCTGTTTGATAATTACATCATTTCTGTATTTGGAAAACGGCTGTTATGCTACACATTTTTTCCAATAATAAAAAAAATTGGACAGATTTCTTCCAGAAAATATGGAATAAGTCCTTTATAGCAGAAAATTCTCAAACCTTTTAACATTTTGTAATATACCTGACAAGTCCCTAATGGAAAAGCAACTGCTCTATGAGTTACTGAAGTCACTGTTGATGCAGTTTTCTCCAGCCACTTTGTACTCTTGGGTTTATGCTCAGGAAAAGCCTCCTCCTGCCACAGCAACCAGACTGTGTTAACAGCTCCAGCTGTAGGAACTGAAGTTACTGATTTCACACAGCAAAGTGTTGACTGCACTAACAGCTAAAAGTCATCTAGTTTCCAGAATTTCACCTCCAGACTAGAAAAATTGAAAAATCACATAAATGAGCTGTCACTTCTTTTGGATAAAGGCAAGATATTTCAAGAAGCTACTCTGTCAACCCCTGTAATTTAGAGAAGTGTGCCCCATGAATGCATACTGTCCAGGAAAACAGTAAGAAACCTGCAATTCAAAACTAAACAGAATACTTTGTATAGATATACTATCACACAAAGGAATTCAGCAGCCAGCTTTATGTGCATAGCTTTGTTTTTTTAATACTTGCTGGTACAGAGTGCTCTCAAGCTCTGTTTTCTTCACTAGCTTCTGTAGTAGTTAATTTCCACCTTCAAATCTCAACAATCTCCCTGCTGTCACTTCACCTTTTTACCCTGAAGTGTTTATGCCCTTCACAGAGTTTCTCTGGAGACTTCTCTTTTATGACATAGTCTTAAAAGTCATCAGCAATTTGATTGTGGCCCAGGTTACACTCGTGTCTGATACCATGTCATCTTTCCCCTAGCAGACTAATTGTGAACAGGGGAAAATAAGATACCAAAGAGGATAGGTGCTAATTTCAAGAAAAAAAAATAATCCAGCAGATAGGTAACTCGATCAATATAAATTTTTCCTGGTTTTTTTTCTGTTGTTAAAGATGTTTGGATTTGCAAATATTTTAAATATTTATTAATTGAAATAGATTATCAAAGTTGAAATTCAGAAAGCTATCCTCATTAGCAGAAGTTGCTTAAAAGATTCACTTCAGAGCCTTAAAAATGCTGATATACAGTAAGTCTGCTTTTGGGACAGTTGCACAAATTACCCTCAGGTGTCATGCTGCTGGACTCTAGGCACTGCAAAGGTTTATTTCCGCTTCAGCATTGCTTCTGGTTTTTACTAACTAGTAATCTGAAGTAATGTGTCTAGTTGTCTGCTTATTTGCCCCAAACCATATCCAAACCCAGAAGTAAAGAGCTTTCCCTACACAAAAGTTGAGCTTTGTTTTTCCCTTCTTCCTCCACAAAAATTATGGCTCGCACTTTGGGAACACTCAGGCAAATCTCAGTTCCTTGCTAATGCAGTTTCCCAAGCTCTCTTTATCCCTGTCAGCAAAAGAGAAAACTACTGCATTGTGAGGTGAGCAAAGAAGCAAACACAACCCCATCATGGGGAGTGTCCTGAGCAACACAGTGCAATAGGATAAGGCAGAGCAAGGTGCTGGGAACAGGCTCCAGCCTCAGTCACAGCAAGGCCACAGAGCAAGTCTAGAGACCATTCAGAGATGTAAGAGTGGAACAGACAACAACAGCAACTCAGCACCAGGAGCAATGCCAGCAGCACAACAACGACAACTCAGCACCAGGAGCAATGCCACCAGCGCCACCCAGCAGCCATAGCACGATGACAACAACAACTCAGCACCCACAGCGCTGCCACCAGAGCTTAAATGGAGCTACTAGGTCCATGGACTCCAGAGCTCCACCCCAAGTGTGGGAGTGGAGGCCCCAGATGAGGCTGGTCAGGGCCATTAGTGGCTGTTGGCACCCTCAGGACCCTGAAAGTCCCTACCCAGTGCCTGTCAGTGAGGTCTTTAAGGAACATAAATATTTGACTCATCCAAGTCATTGAGTCTGCAAATACAGTGGTGCCAAATTTCTCTAGTTAAGCAAGCCTCTAACTTTATTTCAGATTCAGGGAAGAGGTGTGCACTATGTGACCTCTGGCATTGCATGGCTTACTGCAAAAGTGCAGTAGACTTGAAGCATCCAAATACGTTGGGCTTGTGCATGCACAATTAACTGTGTCTTCCCAGACTTAGTGTTTACCAGTAAGGCACAACACAGTAATTCTGCCCTCATGCTTTAGATTGCTCATGCACAGTCAAGCAGTGATGTGAGAGTGAAAATTTCCAGTAAAAATAGAAACTGGGGGCAAACTGTCATCCACTGCAGGTCAGGAACATCTGAGAGGAAATATTTAGAATAAATGCAATGGGCCTTTGTAATAGACTATGAAATCATAGTCCCTTCTGGCCTTACTTCATATAAAATGGTGTTAACACTTAAACTCTCTGTGTTCACTGTGCTTACAAATGTTAACCTGTTTTCAGTGCCAATCAGGCAGGTAGATACTATCTACAGAACCAGGGCCAAGAAAGACTAAATGAGTAAGTCATTGTCAAAACCACAATTAAAATTCAAGAGTTTCTGCATTAAAGTCATGTTGTTGAAGACTTTCCTCTTTCAGATACTGCCAACTAACAATGCTGTGGGTGATTTATCTGATCATCTGTGTTACAAACCCAAAGGCATTAACAGTGGTTGGCCTGGGTTCAGTTGGGTTTGCAGGCACAGCACCACATCAGTGCAGCACAGAGATTCCTGGGTCACAGCCTGTGAGCAGGCTGATCCTTGTGTCATCCTGGAGTCTGACATAACAAACGTGAGGGACGCTTTCAATGTAGATGCTTTAATCCATGCTTTGTAATCACACAAGGAGACAGCTCTAATGTCTCAGCATCATGTTTTCACTGTGAGGGAGGCAGAGCTAGACAAGATAGGCATGGTTAGATCAAATCTGTCCCTTAAAAAGCAGCTTTGGTGTCTTTGCAGTGTAATTCCCAGAGGTTTTGGTTCGTGGAGGGCTTAACTTCAGCATCAAGTCTAGCCTTTCTTAGCTTGGCCTGATGCTGTGACTGTTGCAAAGATATGATACAGATGACTCTGAAGGACTGATTTAGGGACACCATACCTGAATAGTTTGGTTTCCAGGGCTAAGGCCCTGAGAGTACTAATAGGCCTTAATGAATCTGACCAGCTGCACCTGGAGTCTCCACCCACATCCTGTGCCCATGGGCCCAGGGACACTATTTAAGCTCAGCTGTGGGTGACTGCTGACTTCTGTTTAGTTATTAATGGGGTTTGGACCTGTTTGGTTATTCTGAATTCTCTCCAGCATTTGCTTGGATTGTGTGTGTAAGTCAACTTATCTTTTGGCTCTCTAGACCTGCTTCTGAGCTGTAGGTTGAGTTTGTAGTTGAACCTCTTCTCCTGGAAACCATTTTATTACCTGGACTTGTGCCTGAGTGTGGATGCCACCACCCTGGGCCTATTCTGTTTACCTTGTGTGTGTACAGTGGGGCTGGTTGCTGGTGATTGAGGTCCTTGTCCTGCAGGCTGTTGAGTGGGGCTCCCTGTCTCTCAGTGAGCTATTGCTCCTCACAGCTCCCCCACAGACTTGGGTTTTGCTAGAGCTACCTGCAATGCAGAACTGCTTGCAGGTTTGTGCCCTGTGTTACTTAATAAAATGTTGTTCGGTTTTATTCCTTCTATATGTAGGTACTAACCTGTGTTTTGTTCTGGATAAAATACAGGGAGGTAGCACTGTGTCAGACCAAAGGTCCACCGACTTGAAACTTTACCCCTGAAAACAGCCAGTGGCATGCCCACAGGGAAGGAGGCTCAAGTGGCATACAGGGCTATGTTTTTGGTGCACTCTTTCAGCTTCAAGTAACATATAGATAAAATATACTTCTGTATTAAGTGGCTTTTGATTAAACTTTCTTCCGTCAGTTTTGCTTTAAAAAAAATAATTTCTGAAGGCTTTTGCCTCCTCAGTGTGTTGTAGCAGTGAGTTCTATGGTTTGATAACTTGCTGCATGAAAAAGTCACTGTCTTCTGTTCTGATAAGTCTGATGATTTCCTTTGATGTCCTCTACTTTAGAGAAATAGTGAGTCTCACTCTCTAATAGTATACTTTATGCTGCTTTTGTTTTATAGTGTATTGGTTGGGATTTCACCCAGATTTTCCAGATTGGAAATATTGGTGCTCAATGTGTTTCTTGCTACCTTTTTTTTGTGTCTTTCAAGTTTCTTTTTGCACTTCTCAAGCAGACTAGAACTGGGTGTTATATATTTGAGATGTGACTGCATGATAGATCTGGGCTAAATAATGATAGTGTAGGGATGTGTCCTATTCTTTTCTTTCTTTCTTTTGTAAACATTCTGAACACTCCACTTGAGCACACAGAATAGCTTCACTGGAGTACCTGTCAGTACTGAGATCTCTATTTTGAATGGTAGGAGCTAAGTCAGAGACCATGATTTCTGTATTTCCTTCCACATGCCTCACTTTGCATTTAGTGAAAGGATTTTATCCACTATTTTGTTGTCCAGACAGTCATTACTGTGAGGTCTTTCTCTAAGTGTTGATATTCAGCTTGTCTTGGTAGGCTGCGTATCTTCCTATTTCCAGGAGAGGTTCTCATCTAGCGTTACTTACTTCTCAGGAAACTTACTAGTGTTGACCATGAGTGTGTACATCTGTGGCTGTGAAAATAAGCAATTATTAATTCTCCTTTGTTTCCTTGCCTTTAGCATGCTTTTAATGGAGCTGTGATTACATATGGTGGTTGGGTGCTCCTATTAACCTGCTTATTCTAAACAAACCTTAGCACTCATTGCTTGTTGTTTTCTGCCAAGTTACTTACTTCTTGCTTTGTTTTGTTTAAGCCCACAACTTCTAATTTATTGCCATCTTCCCAAGGAATACATTTAGTTTATGTGGGGTTTGATCATCAGGTTCTTGTTCTTTTAACTTCTGCTGCTTGTAGTACTTTGAGAACAATAACTCTTCTACTTCTCAAATCACCTGATACTTTATTTTATAAGATAGCTCATGTTTTATCATCTTTGAGCAGGGCAAGTCTTTGGAATGACAGAAGTCTTGATATCTAGTCCTCTAGAAAAGTAGCCTTTTCAGACTGAGGGGTAGAGGGTGTGGTTACACCAGCACAGTTCCTGTATTGCTGAAATCACAGAGAGCTGATGAGCCAGGTGTTCAAAATTCGTATGTCTGTGGTGTAGGGTTTGCTTTGTTGCATCTGAAGTGTCTGAGCTTAGCTAGCATTCCCAGACTATTCCTCTTTCATTGTAAGAACACGGGGGAGGAGAGAAGAGGATGGAGATACAAATTCATGATGGACTTGCTTTATCTGCAGTCACTGAATAGTAGCAGTGGCAGGGAGCTGTGTAGATCTGTGCTGCTGCTTCTCCTTTACCATATGCCACTTAAAAGAGCCAAACGTTGGCATTTAAAGCATCTGTAGGAATAGATGTGGACGGTACTGCTCCTTGGATGCAGCAGAAAAGCCTCTCTGCAGCCTTGCGTTTGAATGGGTTGGTTCACACTTGAAGTGTGTTATATTGCAACAGCTACAGACTTAGTAATAACGAAGCCTTTCTTAAAAACTACTGCTTGGGTATATTGTTTCACGGATCCCATTTCCAACATCTGTTTTTCAGTTTGAAGAGACATTAGATTTGGTGGGTGCTTTTCACTCCGACAAAAGGCTGTAGTGATAACGAGTGGTGGAAGGAGGCTGAACGGACTCTTACTATAACATTTTACTCACCCGCTTCCCTCTGGAAACGAGCAGCAAATATCATCCGTGGCTCTTAATGGATGAGGTGGGGGATGGGGAGAGAGCGAGGCTCATTATATTTTTCTTCCTTGCAGGAGGGAGAAGGTGGCTCAGCAGGTCTGCCTCCTCACCCAGCATCTTCCCCGTGCTGCTGTGTGCTTGCTCCGCGCATAGAATGCTCGGGCCCTGATGGACACCGGTGTTTGAGGATCCTCCTGGATGGCATATGTAAGGAGAAGGGGGTTTGGCCCCGGGCGAGCCCCTCGCCCATCACGGCGCAGTAGTGTTTTCCCTCTCTCAGCCTATATAGAACAGGGATGATTTCAGAGGAGTGCTATCTCAGTGGCTGATCGGGAGGTATGCGGCGTCAAACCGCAGCCTCCGCAAGTAACGGGATCGTTTGGCTTTTCTCTTATTGCCGTAATTTTATTTATTTTGTCGTTGCTGTTGTTAAATAACCCCCGGCCGTTCCCAGCCTGGCACGCCGCCGGCGGGTCTCGTGGGCAGCCGTCATGGGCACCGCGCTGTGCCCGGGGCAGTGCCTGCTCCCCTCCCCGCAGCCGCGGGGGCGTGGGTGGGGTGCGGGGGGGCGGCGAATCCCGCTCCGGCTGCGGAGATCCAGGGCGCGTTTTGCCGCCTGCCGGGAGGGCTCGGTGCGGCGAGCGCCCCGCCGAGCCGCCCCCTCCCCGCTCGGTGCCGGAGGGTCCGGCCAGGGGCGCCGCCGCCCAGAGCACGTTCCGCGCCCCGGGGCTCCTCTCCCGCCGGGGCTCGTCGCGCCATGGGAGCCGCCCGCCCGCGGGGGCCCGGGCGGTCGCTGCCTCCGGCGGCGGGCGGCGGGGGGGCTCGCTCAGGGCGGCGCGGCCGCGCTCATCCCCCGGCCCGCAGCGCTCGCCGGCGCCGATCGCCCATCATGGCCGCGGCTTCCGAGAGGGACGGCGGGCGGCCCCCCGCCACGCCCACCGCGGCGCGTCCCTCCGCAAGGCAAAGTAGTCCCGCGCCCTCCCCGCCGCCGCGCGGCTCCGGTGAGCCGAGGGGGGGAAACGGCGACGCGGCGAACAGGGGGATACGGGGGGAGAGGCTCGCCCCGAGCGCGCCGCCCGTGAGCCTCACCCCGCGGGCTCCCCCTGTCCGGAGAGGAGGGGGTGGGGGGGGGGGTGCGGGCGGAGGGATACCGGCAGGGAGGTACCCGTTGGCGGCGGTGGTGCGCCCGCGGTCACGTGGGCGCTGGTGGCGGTGCCTCCCCCGCGGGCGGAAGTGACCGTGAGGGGCCGTGAGGGGCCCGGCGGCCGCGGCGCCCCCCGCAACCCTCCCGGAGCCCCCGCCGGGCCGCCCCGCCCCGCCCCGCCGGCAGGGCGCAGGGGAAGAGCCGTCTCGGTGCGGCCCCTTACGGCGGGGGGGGGGGGGAGTTGCGGCCGGAGGGTGAGGGGGGCTCGGCGGCCGCCGCTGCCGCCCCTCCCCGGCCCTGGCGCGGAGCGGGGAGGCCGCGGTGAGCGAGCGCCGATCGCCCCCTGCAGCCACCGGGCACGGAGGGAGGGGGTTTGGGGCCACCTGCTGCCCTTGGAATCCCTGCGGCTGGGAAAGCCCTCCCAGCCCACGCAGCCCACGCTGTGCCCGATGCCCACGCTGTCCCCCAGCCCACACCACTCAGTGCCACGGCCACTCCTGCCTTGGCCACCTCCAGGGATGGGCACTCCAAACCTCCCTGGGCAGCCCCTTCCAAGGCCTGACCGCGCTTTCCAGCAACAAATTCCTCCTCGTGTCCAAGAAACATCTCCTGATGGCCTCGGGACGGTGCAGCCTCGGGGGCAGGAACGTGAGGGTGCCCCAGGGTCGTGCTGGTTCCATGGGGTTTTCTGTCCCTCTCCATCCCTCTTCCCTCATGGAGGGCAGTCATCCTGGCAGAAGGAAAGCACTGTCTGTCAATCTCTAAATCAGCCTTTAAACCCTTTGGGGGACAAGGTTCTTCACACGCTGAGAACTCCTGCAAGTCTTTGGGAATTGCCATGGGTAATGTTTTGCAGGAAAACGACAATGAGGAAGCCTGGTGCAGCCTGAGCTTCTGGATACTGGCCGCAGTCTGGGATCAGTTTTCATCTCACTGCTTGGTAGGGCTTTTTTGGTATCTTTAGTGTGATTTTTGTTGTTCCTTTTCGGCGCAGGCAGGTGAGGTGTTAGGTTGCTGAGGTAACAAAACCTAAACTTTGAAGGCAGTTTGGGATGTAGGACCTGTGGAAAGCAACAAGAATGGGATGCGTTGGAGATCAACATCTGCCCCAGCTGCTGAGGGATCAGGAGAGAGCTTGGCAGATGATGCATCTGAGAAAATGGGATTACCAGGCAAATCCATGTGTAAATTTGCCTTCCTCGAAAACACTGTAATTCCATTGTTGGGCAGTAACATGAGGGATATCCCATGGAGGCCAAGGATAACACCCCTTGGAAGGAAATCTCTAGAGGGTGGTTGGTTGTTTTATCAAAAGATCTGTAAAGAACAAAAACAGGAAGGAAATTAAACCACTTTTTGTACAACTAGAAAAGAGACACCACGGACGGGACTGGCCTGAGGGGACGAGGAGAATCCGTGCACCCCTTTTTCCCTTCTCTCCATGAAAAGCAGGTGATGTAAACCAGGTATGTCCTGAAAAAACCAGATCCTGGGGTTTATCTCTAAGCCCACCTCAAATGTTTCTTGGGCTGGCAGGGAAAGACATCTTGCTGAAGACACTTTGTGTATAAATAATGAACATAAATAATAAATAAAAATTACTGCAGTGCCGTGATCGATCTTTAAACACTTTTAGGAGGTGCTGGGGTCTGGCTGCAGATGGCTGGAGCAGGAAAAGGAACAGGGAGAAAGGGAGGGGAAAAAGCTCAGCTTTGCCTTTAAGGGCTCAAAATAAACTGGAACATAAGGTGGAGGGATTTCCTGGGCTGCTGCAGCCTCCAGCCTTTGCAAATGCTGTATTATATAATTCCTTTCATAAACGTATCAAGTTGCATCTTAAGATCCTTTGCCACCATTATTCCCACTGGGAAGCTGTTCCCAGAACCTTCTGCTGGTTTTCAGGCTAAATATATTTGGGACTGGTCTGTATCCATTTATTCTTGTGCCAGCGCTGGCCTTAAATAGCTCCTGCTCTGGAGCACTTTCCCTCTGTGCTCTCACAGGCACCCATATCCCCTTGGCCATGGCCTGGCTGTGCCCAGCTCCCCTCAAATTCCATGCTTCCCTGCCAGCGTGCCCATCCTACCTTCTCCCAGGAGTTTTCCCTCACCACCAGGCCCTGCAGTCTCCTGGAGTCCAACCAGCTCGGCCGTGCGTTCCATTGGAAAAGCCAGAATTGGTTGGGTTCTTTCCACAGCTCCAAAACCAAAAGTGATGAAACGGGGGCTGCCTCATCCCCGGGAGCCTCCAAGGCCAGCTTGGACAGGGCTTGGAGCAACCTGGGCTGGTGGGAGGTGTCCCTGCCCGTGGCACTGGATGGGCTTTAAGGTCCCTTCCAATGCCTGACCACCTTTTCCAGGGAGAAATTCCTCCTGCTGCCCAAGCTGCCCCTCCCCTGGCACAGCCTGGGGCCCTTCCCTCCTGCCCTGCCCCTTATTCCCTGGAAAACATGGCCAGGAGAGCAGAAGGGCTGAAGGGCAATTGCCAAAACTTGGGGCTCATTACAGTAATTATGGAGATCCTGTTAATTGAACCTTTTCCTGGACATTCTTCTCTTACTGTGTATACAGAGAGTAAAGTTGCTGTTACAGATATCTATACAATACGTATACTATATATATATTTTATGTGTAATATATATGTGTTATGTATGTTGTCTCTATATATGTATATATATTATACACTGTACATAGATATACAGTATATATGATACATAGAAATACATAATGTGTATTATATATAAGTAGTAGCATATATAATATACATATAACTTTATATGTGATATATAGAATGTATAAATGTATACAAAATACATATCTATATATTTGCACATACACATGTATTATGCATTATACATCAATACACACAGTATATATGTATATATATCATATATAGAAATATAGCATATGTGTTACTTAGATATGATATGTAGTAAGATATATAATATACATATAACTTTATATATGATATATAAAAATATATATAATATATAAAATATATATATATATAATGTATTTATTTACACATATGCATATATACATCATACATTAGATATACATATACAGAATATATGTATATCTATGTAATATGTATTATATATGATATATAGTATACATATAACTTTATATATGGTATACATATAACTTACATATGAGAGATATATATCACATATAGAACTTGTATCATGTATATGATATATATGATATATAAAATATACAACCATATAAATAAATTTATTTATAATTTATTTTTTATTTCTTTGTATAAACATATTTATCGACACATATGTAATATAAAAACATATAACCTATATATATATGTAAAATACATACTCTGCACACACACACACACGTCTGTATTTAGGCTGTGTATCTGTTACGTGTATCTATGCTATGTGCACGTTGTGCTGCACACCCGTGGCGTTACCCGCCGTGTCCCACGCTGCCAGAGGGCCCGCTGCCCCGGCAGGCTGCCCGGCCCTTCCTCTGACGCTCCTTCCGGCCCATCCCGGGCCAATTCCAGGCTGGAGCTCGCGCTGATCCCGGAACCCTTGCGCGGGGCGGCGGGCGCCGCCCGGACGGAGCACGCGTGGGACGCGCCGCCGCCGCCGCTGCCGGGCCCTCGGTGGTGCCGCCGGCGGCTCTTCCTCCTCTCCTCCTCCTCCTCCTCCTTGTCCTCCTCCTTCTCCTCCTGCTCCCGCCGCGCCCGCCCCGTGCCCGGAGCAGCGCGAGTGACCCGCCGCTGTGCCCACGGTGAGTGAGCGGCCGCGGGGCCGGCCGGGCCGGCGGGAAGGTCACGGGCGGCGCGGCGCGGCCCGGCGAGCCGTGAGGGGCTGCCCGGCCCGGGGAAGGGGGGATGGCCGGGCCCGCCGCGGGGCCGGGGGGTTCCCGGCAGAGCCGCAGCCTGCCCCCGGAGCGGAACAGAAAGCGAACCCGCCGCGCTTTTTGTTTCGCTTCGGCGCGGGCGGGCCCGGGCGAGCTGGCCTCCCTCAGAGCCCGGGGACGCTCCGTCCGGCAGGGCCCGGCCCTGGCTTGTTCTCACAGCCCGGCTCAGCCCCGCCTTCGCTCCCGCTTAACGCTTCTCCCCGCAGTGGCGCTCGGGGTTGCGTGAGGAGGAGTTTTCCCCCTTGGGGATTTGGGGAGGCTTTTCCCTGGTTCGGTGACTACAGACCCTTTTTGTTGTAATAAATCAGGCCGAGGAGGGCCCGGAGCCCCCCGGCTCTGCACTGCTTGCTTAGATCCATAAACAGGCAAGTTTGGGCTCCCAGGCATGTGGGCACAGTGACAGGCGGGATTTTTACTGGCCTGAACAGGGAATGGAGTGTTAAAAAAGCCCCAAGCCCGGTGATTCCAGTGATCCCACCGGGATACAGGAGCGAGGGGTCGATGTCTGATGGTCAGCACCGAGTGGTGCTCCTCCTGAGCCCAATCTCCATGGAATTCCAGAGTCAGCCCTGTGGCAGTGCCTGGAGTTAAACACAGGGTTGGGATAACACAGATAGAGGGAATCCAGGGCTCTAGGTGTTCCACCTTTGCCCTGGGGAGAGGGAATCCAAGGATATCTTGGCTGTAGGTGCTCAAGCTTTGCCCTGGGATGGAATTCCAAGGATATCTTGGCTGTAGGTGCTCCAGCTTTGCCCTGGGATGGAATTCCAAGGATATCTTGGCTGTAGGTGCTCAAGCTTTGCCCTGGGATGGGAATCCAGGGATATCTTGGCTGTAGGTGCTCCAGCTTTGCCCTGGGATGGGAATCCAGGAATATCTTGGCTGTAGGTGTTCCAGCTTTGCTCTGGGTGGGGAAATTTGGGATTATTTTGGCTGCAGGTGCTCCAGCTTTGCCCTGGGATGGGATTCCAAGGATATCTTGGCTGTAGGTGCTCCAGCTTTGCCCTGGCTGCCAACTCCCTTTGGAGAGCAGCCAGGGAGCATCGGGAGCTGCCAAAGGAATTGCCACCGGCTTTGTCCTTGCAGCTGGAAAACTGGGCAGTGCATGAGCAGTGATTTGGGGATTCTCAAGTGGAAACCCCCCCCCCACTAGTTGAGCAAGAAGTGGACCCTGATTCTCCAAGCCATTTTCCAGCATTTTGGGAAAAGTTCTTCCCTCTGTAGCATGTTCCCTGCGCTGAAGGTGCTGCGCTGTCTGGGCTTGGCTCGTGCAGCAGTCAGGCTTTTCCCTGGGTAGCTGTGTGCCACATCCAGCATTTTCAGGTTTCCAGGGATATTAATAACTCCCCATTTGTCCTGCCAGGGGCAGGCTCCAGCTCTTAACCTCGTTTTAGTCAAATCCAAGTCATCCATCGCTCCCAAATGTGGCAGTCGGGTGCCTTTCCTTGTAGGGAAAAGGCCTCTCTGGTTAAATAGTGGAGTTCTCTGTCTCCAGGATTTCACCTTCTTGGGTCAAGAACAGTCCCAAAATGTCAGTGTTATTGGGAATGTGTTCACAGAATCCCAGAATGGGTTGGGTTGGCTTGGGTTGGGTTGGGCTGGGTTGGGTTGGAGGGAATTTAAAACCCATCCCATCCCACCCCCTGCCATGGGCAGGGACACCTCCCACCAGCCCAGGTTGCTCCAAGCCCCATCCAGCCTG
>JAWWEU010000160.1:1317382-1337388 GCA_035583155.1 Acropternis orthonyx
TGGGGGAGGGAGGGGGTTTGTCCCTTTTGGGTGGAACGCATCAAGGCAGACAAAACTGTATTTAATCTTCTTTTTCTGAGCTGTTCAGGGTATCGCTGTTGCAAGAACGTGGGTCAGGCTTGGCCACAGCCTCGCTGGTTGCATTAATTCAGCTCTGAGCTGAACCAGGGAGGTTGGAGTCCTCCTTAAAAAATAAATAAAATAAACGCGGCATTCAAAGTTTGGGAAAATAAGTCGGGTTTGGCTTTTATTTATCCAAAACACATTTTGAACAAAGCCTGGGAAAACTTTCCTTGGATTCCTCTACAAGGATATGAGATTTAGCGGAATAGTTTCTTCACTAAATTGGTATTCCAGTGGGAAAATCGTATGTTGATCTCAGACTTTCTCATACACTGGCTCTAATTTCCCTGAGGGTTCAAAAGTTAAAATCCTCCCCCCCCCCTTATTTCTCTCCCTCCCCAAAAAAATATAATGAAAAAGAACCTTTGTCTCCAAATCTAGGTAGGGATTTTTTTTTTTCTGTCCATCGTGTTTTAGAGGCACCACCAGCAGCTGGAGCCGATTTTCCTTCAATAAAACTCATACCTTGGCCACTTTCCTTCGTTCTGGAGGTGGCAAGAAGCATAAACACGGTATTTCCTTCAGAAAACGTTGTATCGAGGAGGGTGGTTTTTTTTCTTAATCTGTAAAACAACAAGAAAGGGGCTGAAAAGGGAAAGAAAGACACACCCACGTGCTGCAGATTTGTAGGGAATTATTTTCATCTCTTTAAAAAAATATGGATTTGCCTCTTTTTCCTCTATTCTCATCCTGACCACCTTATTTCCCCTTCAGGATACGTGACTGATAAAAAGGTATTTTTACATGAAATTCCTCAGCTGATTCATTTCACTCGGGGGGAGATTTCCCCGGCCTGGAGAAGCAGTGCTTGATTTTGAGCTCCGTTAGATGAGCCCGACTGTGTTCTCGAGGTGTTTGGCCACTGACACGTCGGGATTTTCAGGGCAACAGTCACTATTGGGGCAGAAATCCCTCTTTTGGAGAGTTTGCCTGGAATGTGTACGAGTCAAATTAGCCTTTCCCAAAGGCAATATATTGACAGCCTCAGTATCTCCGGCTGCAAACACGCGTTCACCTGCAAAAACTGGGCTCTGTCCTGAATGCCTGTGTGGAAATGTGGGGGTTTTTTAATAAGGGAAAGGTGGCAATAAACGCCTAATTTAAAGGAAAGAGCGTAGAAGACTGCCTGAAAAACCGGCAGCTGCAGCGTTGGAGATTAAGTAATGAGAAACAACTTTGCAAAGCAGAACGGAGCTGAACACCTCGAGGATATAAAGAAATTCTTTCCCCCGAGGATTGGGAGATGAATCTGTTTCTCTCTTCCTTTCCAACAGGAATTAAAAGAAAGAAAGAAATACACTGAATTTCTCCCGGGAATTGTCTTCAAGACGGCAGAGAAATGAAAGGGGAAGCAGCCAGACCCATCTTTGTCTTCAGAGGAAGAAAATTCAGCTTCTTTCTTCTCGGTAGTCGCAGAAGGAACCGCTCCCTGCGGAAAGATCCATATAAAGACCCCTTTCCGGAGCAGTTTGCAAGCCTAGAGCCGGCATCAGGATGCGAAAAAGGAGTTTATCAATCAATACGATTTCAGATTGATCAATATTCCCCTTTGGTTTCCCTAATTCTGAAAGCGTTGCTGAAAATGTGATGCTGCAGGGATGGTGCATGAACAGTGCGGACTCTTCCAGCCTTTATTCTTTAAATGCACAAGTAGATGAGTATTAGACTTTAAAAAGACCTTTCGGGGAGGGTTTTTTGGGGGGGCAGTGCTGTTAAAAACCACCTGATCGAACGAATGGGTCTCACATCTGCTCTGATTTCTAACTGCTCTTTCCTCTGTCCGTTTCTTTTTTGTGGTCCACTCTCTCCAGGGAGGTTTCACCTTTGGGTGAACGTGACGAGCCCTGAGCTGCTTTGGGGACTTTAACCCACCCCTCAAAGTTCCAAATTAGAAGAAATTCTTTAAAAAGAACACTCTAAAAGGAAATCCTCAGTTTCGGATCTGAAAGTTGTTTTGTACGTCGACCCTTCTCAGCCGCCGACCCTTCCCCATGAAGCCACCACTTTAAATGCAATTTTCCTCCTCTGTTACCGCTGCAAAATGACCTTTTCCTCTTGTTTTCTTCTATTTTCTCTTGCTATCTTCTATTTCCTCTTGGGTTTCTTTATCCCCTTTCCCTTAATTTTTTTTTCTTTTCCTCGTTTCCTTTTTTCCTCCCTCTTGTTTCTCCTCTTTCCCCCTTATTTCCTCCCGCTACCCGAATTTCCCATCTGCAGCCCCCACTAACCCACGGAATCAGAAAATCCCGCATTCCACGAAACCGATATTTCCCTGCGAAATGTCCTTCCCAAACCCGCCAGCGCGATTTGCTATTATTTGGCACTTCTCTTGCCGTCGCCTTTCTCAGGGCTCCCACCTTCACTTGCGAGCCCCGAGCCCTCCCCGCCGCCGCGCAGACCCCGGTCCGCCTCTCCCACCCTCACCATAAATCTTGGCATTTTTAACATTTAATCCCGGCGCGGAGCGAACATGTGCTCCCCAATGTTAACTACTTCATAAAAATTAAAAGCTCAAAAAAAAAAAAAAAAAAAAACCCACAAAAAACCCCAAAAAAAAAACAAACCCAAAAAACCTGCGGGGGAGGGAAGGGGTTTGTGTTCAGCTCCCCCCGTTCCTCGTCCCCGACGTGGCGAACACCCGGCTTTAATGCGCGTTTCATTCCTGCCTCGGCTTCTTCTGTCACCCCACGGGCCATGTGGTTCTTGGGATGGGGATGTTTCTCCTCGATGATTTCAGGGTGGACTCGCAGCCCTTTGTGGAATACAGAGGATGCGGGCACGTCTTTTTATTTTAATTTATTTATGGTCGTGCAATACATTGCACCTGTATTTTATGTATTGACTTGATTTTATTCCCCTGCTTTTTATTTATTACTTTATTTTAGTAATAATTTTATTTTATTCCATTTTATTTTGTTTTATTCAGTTTCATTCACATTTTCCTCATTTTATTCCATTCCACCCCATTCATTTTCCCATTTCATTGCATGCCATTCTTCTTCCACTTCCTTCCATTCCCTACCATTTTTATTGTTTTTATTTCCCCACACACCCCTGCCCATCGCAGTCTTTTTACAATTTCGCTTTTAAACCCAGGTCGAAGTCCGTGGAAGGTTCTCCGAGGTCGCATCCCCGACGCTCCCGGGGACCTGCTTGTGCTCCTTCGCCTTGAACTTGGACTTCGACAGCTCTTTAGGACGCCGAAAATCCCTCCCGAGAGCTCGGAGCGGGGCAAGTTAATTGAGAACTCTCCCTCCCCCTTTGAGGGACTCCCCCTGGACCTTGGGCTTTTCCAGCCTCCAGAATTTGGGGCGTTTCATGGGACGTTTCTTTTTTTTGCCTTTTCCCAGTTGTTTTTGCTGTTGGAATTTGAATTGGAAGAAGATGAAGCGGGAGCCGCACGGGACAGTCGGGGGCCACCTGGGGGTCCCGTCGGAGCACTTCCTTCCCCAGGTCCCCCCCAAGGAAACTCTGAGGGGGGAAATGCAGCGCAGCCCGAGCTCCCCTCCCTTCTCACGGGCTGAGGACTCAGGTCCTAAAAAAATACATTTTCCCTCATTTCCCCCTCTATTTGTATGGGATTTTTTTGGCACGCTGAAGGACTCTGAGCTTCCTCCCTCCCTTAATAACTCCTCCCTTGAGGGTTCCCCGAGCCCACCCTGTGGTCCCTCTTCACCCCCAGCCCTCCTACCCAGCAACCCACCAGTTTTCCCTGGTTTTACCCCCCGATTTCGCGGCAGCCCAGTGCACTAATTCACATTTTGACAATCAACCACAAATCAGGTTGGAACAAGAGACACCCCCCTCCACGTGCCCCACGCCGCTCCATCCCTCCCTCACAGCGCCGCTGAGGTTCTTATCAGGGAATTATTAAACATCAATAACCACCCTCCCACATACTCTCTCTGCGTGTCCTGAATGGGAGAAAGTCAAATTATTTCGCAGTCTGGCAGGAAAATCAGGGGTAGGGGCGTTTAAGCAGAGTTTTTGCTTATTTAAAATGATTTTTTCGGGTCGGGGGTGGGGGGAGGCGACCTCTACTTTCGGACATCCCCCTCAGCCCCCCAGTCTCCGTTTTCCTTCTCCTTCCCCTCTGGCTTAGCCGCCTGGCTAGTTGCAAAGTTGGGCTGGGGTGGAGGGGTGAGGAGGAAGCAGGGGCACCGCCGCGGCCGGGCTCGGCTCCCTGCCGGTCGGGCCGTTCCGAGGAGGGCAGGCGGGCAGGCTGGGGGTTATTCAAATGCAAAGCGCAGTTTGTTGGCCGAAAAAGCGAAAAAGTCCGTTTTCCCTGGCTGTGCTGAAGCGTGTATGCGCTACAGCAGCCAGAGGCTGCCTGGAAAAACCCGCCAGGCAAGAGAAACTGCCTGCAGCGTGCCCCGACCGCAGGGAACAATTAAAAGGGACCCTGCCCGTTCGTAGGGCCCCTGGCCTGCTGGAAAAACCCCGTAGCTCACCCCCCCCCCACCATAAAAGCGGCGAGTGAGGGCCGTGCAGCAGCAACCCCTTGTGGAGGTGCCGCTGGTGTGCGGGGCCGGGGGAGCATCCCCGGGGTAGCTCCCCGCCTTTGCCGCGGGAGAAGCCGGGTGCATCCGGATGGGCGCTGCGGGTCCCCGGCGCCGCCGCTGGGCTCGGTCCCATTGTCTGCGGTGCCGGGGAGGGCTCCCGGGGCTGGGGGGGCACGACCAGGGCCGGGCCGGGCCACGAGGAGCCCCTGCCTCCCCCCGCAGGAGGGCCCTGCCTGCCCCTACCCTTCCCCCTTTGGGGTCTGCCTGCCTGCGCTAAAGGAACCAGCGCCCGGCGGGGCTGTAGCTCCTGGAGCTGGGGGAGAAGTGGTGGTCTTGCGGCAGATGGAGGTTGGGTGCTGGCGGGGATCATCCCTGCACTGCTCGTGATGGAGCCAGGGCAGAGGGATGTGGTTCGCCGAAGGGGTAAGGAGAAAGGGCGAGGCGGCCTGCTGGGGGGCTGGAGCAGCTAACCTTACAAAGGTATGGCTGCGAGCAGCGGGACAGGCTGGGCTTACGGAGGGAGCGGGCGCAGCAGTAGTCAAAGGAGTCGCGCCAATCGTGTGCCCAGCCTGTTCTACACTCAGCCAGCCTATCCTGCTGCACCCCAAAGATATTTAAAGAGCAACGTAGTTCCGCATCACTTGCGTCTCGGCCCATGTAGCAAGCAGCTGCCCAGGGCGGCGAGATGCGACTCCTTTAAGGAGGAGAGGGGAATGTGCGATGGGTATCTGGAGCAGGGCAGGAGCACGCCCATGTCGGTGCATACCCTGGAGTGAGGCAGTGTCTCGCCACGGCCAGGGTGTCTGCACCAGCGTGGATCTGGCCCATGAGCTCTTGTTCTAGAAACTGTAATACAGTAATGGTAAAAGTGGGCAAATACTGAAGTGTTAGATATTTAAACATGACTGCACAGACTTCTAGGGCAAAGGTCTCTTTAAATTTTAAACACAATGGAGAAATCTGTGAAAATAATGATTAAAAAAATTACAAAAGCATCTTCCAAATATTGGGCTCAGTGTTTTTTAAGGTACTCTTGTGGAGAGGCAGAAGGTTGTTCTCTGCTGTGGTCATCCTGTTTTCATTATGTCAGTCAACATGAATTACGAGTACAGATTGAACTGGGAAAACTGTGTTTAGTCTTGGTCTGGGCCAAATGGGGCAGTTAACCTGGTCGACTCTAATTGTAAAGGAGGAGAAAGCTGGCTTAAGCTTTCCAGAGGTGGTTTCTCCAGCAGCTCAAGGGGTGGTGGTGGTTGCCCTTGGGATGAGCCTCAGTCCCTCTGGACAAGAGGGGTTTGTTGTACTTGGAGGAGAGAAGGGCAGGCCGGGTTGCACAAAGCAGGTAATCGGGGAAGAATTCAAGGTGAGATGTACCAAGGAACTTTGATATTTAAGGTTTCTGTAAGAGCTAATTCTTCACTGTGTAATAATTCAAAATCCCCACTGGTAGTGTTTTATTATGACTGGCATGAGACTCGTGGTTGTTAAAGCTGGCCTAAGCACTTCCATCCTGCTTTCTGTTTTCAGATACTTAAAATTTCCAAACACCTTTCAGACTGAAATTTTCCAGGCTTAATCTTTGCCTGAAGGTTCTTCCCTCCACCTCCCCCTTCTTTTAGCTGTTTGAGATAAGGTGCTTCAGTTGGTGGTGTTGACTATTTTTAAAGGAAAGGCAACCCCCCCACCCCCCCGAAGAATGGAGTCATAATATCTAAAAGAAATGCAGTGCTTTAAACAGCATAAACGTGGAATTAGAGAAGCATATGATTAGCTATGGTGTTCTGTTTGTTTTGCTTGCCTTTTTTGTATTCAAAATTACCTAGTGTGTTCTGGTGGAAGGGGCTTTCCTTTGGAGAGGCTTTAGAATTTACTTGCATCTTTTTACTCTTTAGCATTCAATTTGGCTGCATTGCACAAAGGTTAAAGCAAGCCTATTCTCCTGCCTGGCTGAAGGGAGGATATTTGCACATGTGATGTGAGTCTTCACAATGGATTTTTTGGTGCAAGTTGTTTGTCTGAGCCTTACTCTGGTTTTGTGGTTTAAGCATGTGTGGTTCCTTGCCACACTTTTTTTTTTTAATAATTGTTCCAGTAGAGCTTTCCCTAAACCAGGAGAGGAGGGGGTTTTTTTGTGTGTGTGTGTGGTATTTTATCTGTGACTCACTGTGCAGGCTCCAAGGTGCATGAAGTCATGACATTGCAAAACGTTAACGGGGCCGTATCTTGCTGAATTCAGGGGAGCCGATTTCACAGTGGGGTGGGACCCTGCCTTGTCCTCTGAGCACCGAGATGCCTTTGGGGCCGACAAGGAGAAACATTTAGGATAAAGGCCTTGGTGCTTGGTCTGCTCAGCATCACCCTGTGATACTGATGCCAGTGAGTAAAGAATGGTGCTTTGACTGTGTGCCTTTGTGAGAAACTGAGGTGCATGCTGCAATGCCTGTCCCACGTTTGTAGTTATGCTGCTGGAAAGTCTTGGCTTAAGTCAAGGTTTAATGCATGTGGATGAAACAGTGGGTTGCTTTGAGAGTGGCATAGTCCTATAAAGTAAAGCAGAAAACCTATATGTAGTAAAATGAATGGGGAGGCCCTTGTAGAAAATTGTGTATGAAATAACTCATGGTACTGAAATGGCAGATGAGAAGTTTCATTTTTATTTCTTAACCAAAACAATATTCAAGGATGAAAGAAGGGGGAAAGGGAAAATTAAAGGTAATTCCCTCCTCCGAACCCATTTCCCTTCTTTTCATATACAAAGTGTTGCACAGAGCAATGAGTAGATGCAGGGAACAAGACCAAATGGAAAAGAAGGTTGCCTCTGGTGCAGCTGGGAAGAATATGCAGGTGGTATGATATGATCCTGAAAAGACTGAAAAAAGCTTTTACATCTAATATGAGAGTCAGATTTTTAATGTTTCTCTTTTCACATGTCTCTTCCATTTTTCTCTAGAGCATTTGCTGCCAGAAAATGAGGTACTTTTCAATTCTAAGTTGTAGATCTGAGCTTGTGTCACAACTTCTAAGTCACGTTGTGGTCCTTGTTGCTTGGGACCTGTGTATTAAGTGACTTATATGAAAACTTTCAGGTCTTGTTTCCCCTAAGGGCCAGTCTCAAGGGACTTCTAAAAAGATAGCTAAACACTGAAACAAAATTTATTTAATGAGTGCATCTGACTATAGTAAGACCGGGTGACCAGTGAAGCCAGTGACTGTTAGCTGTGTCACTTTTTTCCTTCCATACAGCTCTGTTTGCTCAGGGTCACTGCCTGTCTTTCATACTGCCATAAATAAAAGCTGCCACCATTTTTAATGAGAAAACATATTTTTTTGCCTGTGTCTTCCAACAAGAATCAAATTGCATAACTGAATCTTGATTGACACTGCCTCTAGAATGAAAACTTGCTTTATTTGTTTTCTTTTTACTGCTTTGTGTAAAGGTAAAGATTTTGGTTTTGTGTGGTGTGGTGGGTTTTTTGTTTGGGTTTTGTTTGTTTGTTTTGGGGGGGTGTTTTTTTTTTCCCTGGAGGCTCTCCAACAGTATGGAGTTAAATTCCCTAATTACTTTGTAGACAAAATTCTCATTACAGTTGTTTGGAATTTTGACCAAGACAGGACTAAAAGATTTAGCATCTGATTAGCTTTTTAGCAGTGTTTGTTGAGGATTATAGCAGTCAGTGGAATTGCTCCAGATTTATTACTGTGAATGAGCAAAACTTAAGCAACTGGCCTTAAAACCAGCTTTCAGTTTTGCACATGAATTGGAAGAGCTAAGTGGGCTCAAGTAATAAAGAGCTTCGGGATGCACTGGTGTTATCAGGTGCACTTCCCTACAGACACCCCTGGACGTATTACCCCTCCACATCCTAGAGATGCCTGAGTCCCCTCTCAGGAAGGGTATGGCAGGGCCACCTTGTTTGGTTCTCAGGAGAAAGCATCGTAGGAAGTTTGTTTCTCTCCAAGATGATAGAAAAATGCCAACCATGAGGTTTGTTTTCTAATCCTGCTAAGTCCACGTAGAAATTTTGGGAATATAGTGTATTCCTTGCTGTGAAATATGACCAATGTGATACAGCACTTTGTCCTTAAGAAGTGCCATGAGACCATTTGTAAATGCTGCAGATACCAACAGAGTAATTGCCAGTACTTTAAATGGGGATGGGAAGGTAAAATACTGCCTGGTGTTACAGAAAACAAAACTTGAATACCAAGCTTGTAGCAACCTAATATTTTGATCCTACTTGTGGAAGAGTAAACAAGAAAATAGCAGTGTAATTTGCTTTTATTAGACATATTATTTAAAAGATGCTAGACAGCTTCTGCCTGGTAGTTAAGGTGGTTGTGGCAGACTGGTTTTCCTCAAGACTATTGGCTTTTTTTAAGTAAAGCAGAGATCTCTTGCTGACAGGCATTTCTCCCAAAAGCTTACAGTCACTTTGTGGGTCAGGTGCTCAGAGTCCCAGACAAATATAGCTAAAGTAAAGAATTAATTGAAAAATTCCTTTTAAGGTCTACTCAGATCTCTTCTGAAACAAAGTCACTCTGGGGACAAAATTAAAACAAAATGCACAAAATGTGCTGTTCTTGTGCCCCTGTATTGTTGTCTCCAAGTAAGACAAAGTCTTTGCCATCTTTTATAATACAGCACTTAAAGCCAGGCAATTTCCTACAAATATCAGCATTCTTTGTTTAGGGAGAAAATGGGAAGCCTTCAACAACTCTGTTCATAGCCTCCCATTTTGGCCCTGAAAAGAAACAGTACTTTGGTGTTGGTAGTTGTCTACATTGTTGCCAGACAGGTGTGTTTCTCTGTGTTAAAAGAAAGAAAAAAAACCAACCTGACCAACCAAAAGAACCCAAGATGATATTGCTTCTTCAGTCCTTCAGCAACTGCTCTGCCATTTTTAAATCATGCACTCATTCAATGGTTTTGGTCTGAAAGGACCTTAAAGATCAAAGTGTTCTGCTCCCTGTCATGGGCAGGGACACCTTCCACTATCCCAGGTTGCTCCAAGCCCTATCCAACCTGGCCTTGGACACTTACAGGGATGGGACCAGCCACAGCTTCTCTGGGCAGCCTGTGCCAGGGCCTTACCACCTCCACAGAGAAGAATTTCTTCCCAATATCTAATCTAAACCTGCCCTCCTTCAGCTTGAAGCCATTGCCTCATGTCCTATCACTGTCCAAATGCAGGTAAAGACATATCATATGTATTGTCATAATGATTTTTAAAAATTATGAAATTGTTATAAGTTAAGCTCCTGATTGATAATTTTGATGGTTGTGCTTCTTAAACTTTCACAATAGGAACAACAACTGCTTATGTAGAGAAGTAATATGAGCAAAGCATTATATGCACTCAGTGTTCTCAAAAATCCAATTGCTGTTTCCATACTTCCTGTGTTCTCTGGTCATTCTCCTGTTTCAGGGCTGATAAAGAAAGGCTTTATCTCTTTGATCCCCCTCCTGAATCACACATTCCATGTTGCCTGGCCTTTGTTGTTTGCTTGCTTTCTTCCTTGCTGTCCTGGCTATAGGCTCTGAAAGTAGCTTGGTTTTCCTCTCCTGCTGCTGTTATGTAGCTTGGCCACTGATGGCTATGCATTGCTGCTTGCTTCCAGCTGGTTTTGCAGCCCTCCAGGCCATCCTTTGGAATGAGGAGCCCGGTTTCTGTCAAAACCACAAGAAACTGGGGAGGGTTTTTGCACTCTGATGCCAAAATATCTCATGGAGCTGCTGATGTGATGCTGATATCCTGTTTGAGTTCATGGAGTGACTGGCAATGGCCATGTCTCCCTTACCCGCTGTGTCTCCAGAGAAGGCTAGGGCAAGGAGAGTACTTGACTTACCTTCATTTCAGTGTTTGTTTTACTGTTTCAGTGTCTGACCCAAGTTTTATAGAGCTTCTGTAGGAGCTGTTCATGTCTCTTCTGTGACCTCGGAAGCTTTGCCTGTGACTGTAAACAGCTGCATGTGTCTACTTAGTCTCTCCAGGTTGGATGTTTTGCTGTGATAGAGGAGGGATGCTGTTCAGCTTGCTTATTGTGCTTTTGATGGGTGTTGTTTTCTGATCTGACCTTAGAAGTGTGTTTAGCCTTCTCTTGTACAGCACTGCTGGCTCTGGAATGGTATTTTTGTGTGTGAAAAAGCTCGCTGTCTCAGTAATCACCTTCATCTGATGTGTAAATGAAGATGTGACACAGAATGATCACATCTTTAGATAAGGAACTTGATTTATATGTTGTCGTGCAGACGATCATTGTGCTTACTACTGATTAATAAATAAGAGTCAGGCTTCAAAATACTTTAAATAAGCTACACAGCAAGAGTTTTGGTCATTGTGGTAGTCATGGTGGGTACTGTGGCCACTGGGCAGTGTGCTCAGGGCTGTGACAGCCAGAAACAAGCTTGCTAACAGTGAGCTGGTTTGGGGAGCAGGAGCTGGTGGCCCCATGTGTTGGCTGCGCCACCCCATCCCCTCAGCAGGATAATGACTTTATCTGGTGCAGTGCTCTTTGGGCTGCATTAGCAGAGTGCTCCCAACTGTCAGCAGAGCTCAGACCAAGCTGTGGGGAAGTGCAGCTGCTAAGATGATCACCCTGTTGGTGTCAAGGTGGGGTTGATGTCAAGACCCTGGTTGTCCCTTCTCTTTTCTATTTCGCTTAGAAGCCAAGATTCCTTTTTTTTTTTAACTTCCATTTTAGCTCAGAATTTTAGACATCATCCTCATGCTTCCTGTTCTTCCCTTTCTTTCCCTCTTTCCATCAGTGAGGTGCAGGTGGCCTGTAGGTGACTTGATTTGGGCTTAAGAAATTCAAAGGAATGATAGCAAAGGGAAAGCACCCTCCTGCCTGAGACTAGAGAGCCTCTGACTCTGCTTGCTCCTGTGTTTAGGCTGCCCTTGACTATGCATCTTATCTTTTGAAACAGTTAAATAAAGCTTTAAAAGCCTTTTGCAGGTTCTTAAAACACACCATGTGCTTAAAAATGTGTACTTGTGAGAATTGCTTTACTTTTAAAAAAACCCTAACCCACCTTGAAGGAAACTTATTTGGAGGATGAAGAATCTGTTCTATCTTTGGAACTAATTCAGGTGTATTTGGGGAATTG
The DNA here is from genome assembly GCA_035583155.1 of Acropternis orthonyx. Taxonomy (NCBI): domain Eukaryota; kingdom Metazoa; phylum Chordata; class Aves; order Passeriformes; family Rhinocryptidae; genus Acropternis; species Acropternis orthonyx. Next base: position 1,329,116 of record JAWWEU010000160.1, read on the forward strand.
GGGGACTTGGGCATTGCAGTTGTGTTTGGGGGCAGAAGCTTGGGACAGATGTGTGGTGGTTTTATGAAGGTCAATATATTAGTCCTAATGTTGCAGAGATCACTGCTCTGCATAATACATCTGATACAAGTGGACAGTCTGGAATCAGGGCTTGCAGTGGGATACAGTGCATTGAAGTGGTATCCTGGAAGTTAACCCTGGGAAAGACCAATTCTGCCCTGGTCCAATTCTGCTTTTACACACAGATTGAACATCTTTGGGGAGCTATTTACTTCTCCCATTTTATCTGGACTTGTACTGTGGTCGGCAGCCAGTGGATGGGGAAGAATGAGAGAAGGCCTGATGATATATTGAGTACACACACCCACACCAAATAAACTCAGATTTGTTCTCTTTTTTTCCTTACACAGATAAGCTGTTGAACATAAAGCTGTGGATATTAACTTTCCCTGTTCTTACTCAATGCAAGGGATGGTTAATAAAGCTGAGAAAGCTTAGAACTGTCACAAAACAGTAAATATGTGTTGCTGCCTGGTCATTTGAACTTGATTTGCTTCCTTGGTTGTGTTCCAGGCCTGTAGGCAAGCTTTGTTTTGCAGTATACTAATCCTTTCAGAGCTTTTGTGTTAATTGAACGTAATATCCAATACTGGTATTCCTAATTCTACCTCTCTGGTTTTAAATTTTAGAAATGGTCAGTTTAATATATGTGCACCTTTTATTAAATAGGACTATATTAATACTATTTTGTACCTTTTTCTGTTTCAGAGTTGGTGCTCTATCAGCATAGAGAGCAGCAATGGGAGTATGCAGTTATGTATTGAAACGGTCTCTGAAGAGCTCATGATTTTTTTCCATCTCTCCTCTTAACATTTCTACTGCTCCGCAGACATGGCTCACCATGCGAGGTCTTCCAGATCAGTCAAAAAAGAAGAGTTGGGCAAAAGGAAAACTAACCAAGGCAAAAAGAAATCTAGCCAAGTGAGAAAGAAAACCACAAAGACTTCCACGAAAGCTGTTAGTTCTGGAAAAGGCAAAAAGCCAGCTCAAGAAAAAGATGTTAAGAAAAAACAGCAAGAAAAGAAACCAATCATGAGCTCTTCAGATAGACTTCTCAGGAGCAATGTAACCAGAACCTTGTCTGGAGCATCTTGGGTGAGTTTGGAGAAGGCTGACAACACCCTCTTTCACAACCAGGATTCTTTCAGCATCAATAGCTTTAAAATGTCTCTCCGTAACCGACCCTTCTCTTGTAGATTGTCCCCAACTCCAATTACTGCAAAACCCAAGAAAGCTGCAGTACAGAAAAGGCTAGAAACAAAGGAAAACCATGAACAAGAAGCCCTGGCAGTAGTAGAAGAGAAAAACAATAAAATGGGTGAAATAGTTTTGAAACCAAATTTAGCACAAAGTGAGTTGGCTGCTCTGCCAGTAGAAGGTTCTCCCTGTAGTGCAGGTGAAGGCCCTTCTATTCCATGTCAGGACAAGGAGGTAGAAATATCTGAGATAAATGACTCTGTTCCAAACAGTCTGGTAACTGATGATGGTACAGAAACATCAGAGGTGAAATCTAAGCATGAAGGCCTGCCCTGTGAGCTGATACCCACTGATCTTGACATGGGAAGTTTGGCTGAAGCATTTGTTGAAGGTGTGGTGCTTGTGCTTCCACCTTTTCCTTCTGACTCCATAATCACCTCTGAATCCAACTCAGAGGTGTGTGTGGAGACTCCCTTTGATATGGTGCCCAACAGCCAAGAGCTTGATCCCAGCTCTGCTAGTACCTCAGACCTCAGCTCAGCAGTACTGACAGAAGAGTCAGTCACTCTTGCCACATCCCACATTAAAGCAGAGTTGAACCTGGTGCTACCTAGTGAAGAACAAGACTCAGATTCTGCACCTATAGTTACCTCTGAGTTTAGTTCACATGAACATTTATTAGAAGATGCAAGGTCACTTGCAGAGTCCTGCTTGAAGGCAGGCTGGGATTTGGAATCTGAGAAAAGAGACATTGGTTCAAATTCCAGCTCTGTAGCTGCTGCTGAATCAAATCTGCTTTTCCATTTTGAAGGTGCAAGCTCATTTGCAGAATCCCCCATGAAACTGGTGGTGGATTTTGTACCTGTTCACAAAGAACTTGACTCAAATTCAAATTTGAGCTGTACAAGAGAAAATCCAGAGTTTGATGCAAAAAACGTATTTACAGTATGTGAACCAGTCTCCAACACCTCTTTAAACAGTATTGAAGTGGAGGACATTGAACAGCTTGTTAAATGTATTGATGCAGAGACCTTAATTTTGAATTCAGGTTATGTCCCCACTTTATCTTCAGTTTTAGAAAAAAGCACAATTAATAAAATACCTGGTGAAAGTTCTGGACAGTTCTCAGAAGGTTTTGTTTTAGAGTTGCCTTCAAGTGTGGAAATCTCTGCTTTTGCCTCAGAAAAAGCCATAAATGCAGATTTGCCAGCTGACTCAAGACTGCAGCATAATGATTATTCATCACAGCTGGGAAGTGTCGGGGTAAGCTTGAATCTGGTTCAGGACAACGTGAGCAACAGCACTGAAGCAGTTGAGGCCTCAGGGCCATCCTCTCTTAAAAATCCAGCTGGTGGTTACCCTGTTCCATATTCATCCCTGATCCCGATGGTGGAGAAGAAGAAGCGAAGGCGCTGTGGAGTCTGTGAGCCCTGTCTGCGGAAGACAAACTGTGAGGAATGCAGCTGCTGCAGGAAGCGCAAAACCAGCCACCGGATATGTAAGAAGAGAAAATGTGAAGAACTGAAAAAGCCACCGCCACCAATCACGCTGCCTTTTGAGGTAAGCCAGAGGAGTTGCAAATTAAGTCACTCTTGTGAGGCTTGAGGTTCATCTTAAAATTCTGCACAGGGAAATGCTGCCCACTGTGCAGCTCTGGAGGGTTCAGGGTTACTGTTGGAGCTAACAGGTTGTACAGTAACTTCCCCTTCTAATCTGGAGAAGTGTAGGTTTAAGTGAGCTGGAGTTAGTCTTGTTCCTGCTTTGTAAATCCATAAAGTCAGAGGTAAGTATTGCTTTAGCTCTGTGTTCTAGATATTGGCATATTGGCCAAACAATGAATTAATCGGAGTGCATGAAGAGATGAGAGATTTAAGCGCAAAATGTGGGGAGGAGGGAGTTTGAGGTAGTCCTAGGAGACTGAATTACTGGGAAGAGTGTTGGTATTTTGGACTACTTAAGGCTAAAAAGCAAAGGAAGGCAGGCTGTTTGCTGCAGTTAAAGTAATTTGCTTGTGATGGCAGATCTGATGGAAATAGATTTATGAAACTTCAGGACCAAACTGTAGCTGCATTTTCCCCTTTCGCATCTTTCTGCCTTTCTAATTGTCTATTTTTCTGTTTCTCTCATTTCACTTCTCCTGCCTCTCTCCCTTTGTCTTTTACCACATCCCCCATATATACTTTCTTTTTCTGTATTTCCTACTCATTTTTTTCTGATCCATAAGCATTTTAGAACCCAGGTCATTACTTTTGGAACAAAGAGGAGGGGAAAAGACAGTCTGTATGCCCTTGTGATAACAGCACTGACCTTCTGAGGGATTTCAGTCCAAGATCGGGCTTTAAATCAGGTAAGTAGGGAGTTGAACATAGATTTCCCACATCCCAACTGAATTCCCTGACCTCTGAGCTGCAGTGCTGGCCTCTGCACTGCCAGGTCCTGCTGGAAGTGTGATCATATAGCTTCATGTGATCCAATAGCACCTGAACCACAGTGGGGGAGAAGCTGTCTTGGGAGTGAAATCACTGGGACATTTGCCTTGGGATGTGGGAAACTGCAGGTTCAAGTCTCTGCACCAGCATGTCCTGTGAGCGGAGCAGTTCACATCGGGGAAAATGTACCTGCAAAACCTTTCTCAATAGCAATGCCATTAAAATGGTGTGTGCTTACAGCAGACAAGAATTGCCATCAGCTGCGGGGATCTCAGGAGAGCTCCTGGTTTCACTGCTGTGGCCTGTTCTTACTAGAGGTGGCAGAATAGGCCCTTCTGGTTTGAAGGCAGGCAAGCAGAATCAGTGAAGGGATATGATATATTCCCTTTTGTGGGGGAAGTATATTTTAAATTATAATGTTTATGGAAGTTGGCTTAAAAAGCTTGGCTCAGAACTCATTCAAAAACCTCTTTCTGCCTCATCTGCTCCTAAATTCTCTTAAAAAAACAAGAAAAGTGAGGGGAGGGACAGCTAGAATGTGACTTAAGATAGATATTAGAGCAATAAAGGTGGTAGAGACTTATCCTGACTTTTTATGGCAAAAGTGTAGTGACACTATGTCCTCTTGTATATTGAGTCAGTAGGATTGAAGAAGCTCATGGGAGAGAATTAGTGGAGTTGAGGTAGGAAGTGTTCTAAAAGCCGTGTTTTAAAAAGGGCTTTGGCAGGGTTACTGAAAGGAAGCACTCCAGCTTTTCTGTCAACCTTTGTTTTCCAGGCTAAACATACTTCTCTTGTTGCTCAGGCTGACCTTCTCCTTGCAAATTAGCTTTGCCCCTTCACCTTTGTCCTCTCTGGGCACTCCTTTTCCTTTTTTTATGAGAGATCCCTTGTTTTTATTCTTTGGCAGCTTTTATTTTGATGTTCTTTTGTTTTATTAGACTGGTCACATTCTGTACAGTGCATTCAGAGCTGGACCAGAGGCCTCCTTCATTTCTTGTTAAATTTTGTATGAAGTTTCAGGGTACTGCATGGAGGAAATGAAGTATTCCTGACATTTAAGAACATGTCAGGTATTTTCTTAAGAAATTGTATTTGAATGAAACCTACTACCTTTTCAGATATTCCTGGAAAGAAGCTTTGCCTCACTTTTAATCTCTAGAAACTGTGCTCTGAGAAAATGGAAAAAGAAAGTATTTGTACAGTGTTACAGGAGCTCTTTAAACACGTTGAGATCCAGGGGGAGGTGTTGGGGGATGGGGAATGCTGTCACTGTTTAGCAGCTATCCTTTAGGTAAGATTGCAGGGAATCCCATTGTGCTTTCCCAAACTGGCAGCATTGTGTGACACTCTGTTACTTCTGTAACAGTAATGTGTTTCAAACAGAAGGCAGCTGGGGAAACCCAAAACTGGAGGTCTCTGTCCATGGTATAGAAAGTGAACATAAATAATTAACACAAATGAGGTTGGCTTCAGTGCTCTCCTTGTTCAGGAGAGTCCTGCTTCTTTCTCTCATGTTGGTGGAATGTGAGCATTTTTTGGAGGTGATTCACGGGGAGGAGTGTGTAGGGGGATAGACATGCTCTGTGTGAGCCTAGTTGAAATGTTGGTGCTTTGCCTTAAAGGGAATTATCTCTTCTCATTGTAACTGAAAAATGTGCAAGTCCCAGTGAAGTCAGAGCTCTACATTAAATGGCTGTATAGCCAGTGCGAGCGTTGGCAGTGCACACATGGTGTTCATGAAAGTGTTGGTTTTCCCTGAGAACCTGTGTGGATTTACAGTTCTAGGGAGTAAGGCCTGGCTGGTAGAAGCCCTGACTGACCTGCAGTGCTTATTCCAACACCCCTGCCCATGTGTGCCCAGGCATTCTACCCACAGAGAGTATCGGTTGTATTTGGAGTTGGTTTTAGTTGGGTTAGTGTTTTTTCTATTAATTTAAACATAATCCAGGTGAAGACTTGAAAAATATATTCGACTTGAAAAATGTAATTTAAAAATAACATCCCCTTAAACCTTCAGTGATACTTTATCTTCCTGAATGTAATGGGTTTTGCAGAGATGTGACATCATGAAAGTCTGTATCAAGTATTGTGGGCTCTAGTTCCCAGCCCCTGTGTGTGGCTATATTATGTGTAATGCCCCTCTTCCTGAGGGTTCACACTGGGGCTGTTTGGGTAGGAGTTGGCAAAGAAAAATCCTGAAGTATGTAAGGGAGAACACTTTTTACTTATTTAATGTTTTGAAAGAGCAGCCCAGTAAACGTAAGCATGGCTGAAAGCATCTGCTGGGAGGAGCTTTAGTTTGGATTTAGGTAGTAGTTAGATTTAGTGGGACCTGTACTGAACAAACTGACAAAAAACCAGGCCCCACTGGGTGTAAGTTTGCTGGGTTGCCCAAGGTGTCTTGAGACATCTTATTTAATAGCTGTAATCAAAGTAACATGGGATATTAAATAACAATAAGGGCCTGCTTGCTTGTGGGTTTTTAGCATGCTGCTGAAAACCCAGACACATTTAAAAAGGATGCTGCAATTCAAGCTGGTTGGGAACTTTCCAGTGAGCCATTCCTTGAATGGAAAATGCTGATTTAACAGGAAGCTTTCATGGCTACTGTCTTGGTGCAACTGTCTTTGGGGGGGAGCATCTCAAGGTTCCAAGTGTCATTTCTGCTTAAGACTTAAAAAGAGGATGAGAATTATTAGAACAGCTTGGTGGTAAGGGCTTTTTGCCTGATGCAGACCAAGGCTTGAACTTTGATCTCCCATGTCCCATTTGTCTCCTCTTGAATTTTTGAAAGGTTTTGCTCTGCTTTGGAACACAACCAAGTGTTGAAATCTCAAAAAAAAAAAAAAAAAAAAAGGCAAAATGGAATTGTTGTTTTTCAGCCAGACCTAGCTATAATCAAGAAATTTAGAATTTGTGGTATTTATTTTACAATAGACTCCAGAAATATTTAAACCCGTTGAATTTTAAAATGAGTGCATAGAAAGACTGCTGGAGTATGCCACTGGAGAGTTTTGTAAGGGGGAGCTGCAGGAGCTTGGTAATGTGTGTGGTGAGCAGAGCTGCACACAGCCTGCCCAGGGGGCCAGGGCTGGCAGCTGGGTTAAGGGCACTTTACTCGTGTTTTACACACTCACTGTGGGTGTGGAAAATAAATACGACTCACGCTACTTTGCCGTTCTGTGATCTTGGGTGTGGACTAAAATGCAGCCTAAATTACAGGGAGATGGATTAGTTTGGGCTCTAGTTATTTTCAGAGGCTGTATTTAACAAGTTGTGTCTTCACTGCTTTTACGTTCTGTGCTGGTTCTTAAGGGGTTTATGGGAAAAGTTTTTTGAAGAGGTTTCCTTCCTTGTGTATGACGATCCATCCTAACAGGAGGGAAAAGTACCTGATTAACAAGGACACCTGAAACTGCTATCTAAGTCCTGTCCAGTGCACACACCAAACTGGGGACTAAATCAGAATACTGGATCTTAGGTTTCTAAGAAAACAATTTTTTTCTGCACTGTAAAGAATTTTGAGTATCCAAAACTGCGAAGAAGAATCCGATTGCTGAGTGTATGTAGCTCTCATTTTTATTATGCGTAAAGACCCTTGGGGGGAAAAAAAATACAAATTAGTACTTTGTATTTTACCTGATCCTAAATCCTATTTAATACATCACTGTGGTGCAACAAATGAGGAGTTTAGGTACAAGGTGGCATCAAACGAGAGAAATGGGCAACCGCGTTCTCTGAATCCATCTGATGCAGAAGGAGCTGTGTGTCCCCGTCTGGGCATCTACAACATTCGACTGGTTTGCACCAGTAACCGGCGGGAGAGAGCATTGCAATGTAGCAGCAGAGACAGAAGACAGCTTCAGATCGCAGTTCGTAGCTGATGAAAAGATGTTTTTACTGGATTTGGTGTTTGTTTAGTGCACAATTCCGTGGCCAGCGTTCTGGTTTAATGTCAGCCACGGGTTGTGTCGGCGTCAGGCTGTTACTCGTTCGTTGTCCCTGGTTGCCGAATGTCTTGTGCGATCCAGGAGGGGCTCGGTGCGACCCCTCCGTCCTCCCTCCATCCGGATGAGCGTTTTAACTTGGAGTTGCGGGAAAATAATGGCACTGGCCGGTTCCCGCCGCAGCCCGTCCGCAGCAGCAGCCCCGTTCTGGTGGGTGCTGAGGTGGGCGCGGGGCTCCCGGTGCCGGGCCGGGATGCCGGAGCGGGCCGGGGCCGGCTCGGCTGGGCTCGGGACAGCCCGCTCCGGCCCCGGGGCCGGGCCGAGGCTCCCCCGCCCGTGCACGGCGCTGTGCGCGCGCGCGCACGGAGCCACGCGTGCGGGTGCACGGGGTGGGGGGAGTGGGGGCGGGTGTGTGCGCCGTGTCCTCGCCTGACCCCGAGCCCGGCCGAGCGAGCCCGGCGGGGGTGCCCCGCACCGCACCGCCCGGGCCGTGCCGGGGGCGGCCCCGGCTCCTCCTCCGCGGGGAATCCGCGCCGGCCCTTGCCGGGAGCCCGCTTTGTTGGCGCGCGCGGCCGCGGGGGGGCGCTGCGGGGCGCGCTCGCCCCCGTGTCTCAGGCGCGCTCCCGCGGCGGGTGGG
>JAWWEU010000160.1:1337583-1389399 GCA_035583155.1 Acropternis orthonyx
GGCGCCGGGGCGGGCAGCGCGGGCCCCCCGCGATGTGAGGGCGCCGCGGGGGCGGCGGACGGGCCGCCGGGAGCCGCCGCCGGCCCGCGGGCCGCCCGCCTTGTAAAGCACTCCGGGTACTGCAGGAATACCGCCGCTCCCTGATACACAGCGGGGCTGGCTCGCCTGCCTTTTGTGACCACAACTTATGTTCTGCAATTTGATGTTTTTTTAGGTTCTAACAGAAAACAAAAGGCCTCAGAGGAGGAAGCAAAGAGTTTTAAAGGTAACCGATGATTGCTTTGATATTTATCCCCTCCCATTTTGAGCAGCATTTTCGTGTCATACAGCCCAGGAAGCCCAAGGGTTAAAGGCTGGGTAGCGGCGCTTTCCAGCTATTCAGCAGATTAGCTGATTTTAAAAGCACAGAACATGTCCTTTCTCTCCTCTCTCTCTCCAGCATGTTGTAGACATATTTGAACCCTTCTGCACAAGTCTGCAGACGAAAAGTTTGCTTTCTATAGCATTGAAGGTTCCCTTTAATTTCCTCTGTTCCCAGTTTCATACTTCCAAAGGTAACAGTCGAATGTTTTTAGCATACAGGTTTTATGGCATATGAGATTTCATGTGAGAAGTCAAGCCAAGTTAACAAAAGTGGAATTTTTATACTTACTTTACTGTAGTTTTGATTTCCTTTCTGCCATTAAACTTTAGTGCAACTGAAACTGAAAATTCTGTAAACTTACAACAGCCTCCAGTTTCACATGGTAACTGTTCCTTCCACACTTTTAAGAGGGCTATCCTTCATGATAACAAAAGACTGGCTTTTCCAAGGGAAATGCCTTAGTTTTTATTAGAAAAAACAGACTTGCTACAGCTGTGACTATTTTTTTTAAGTAACAGGTAGCACACTGATATTGTCTCTTTCAGTTAATCTTTAGAATATTTTGAATAGAAATAAGTTGATTCTGTTGCTGCAAACTAACATGTTAGAGGATGAATGGTGTGAGATGGATCGTGTGTGTAAGGTGAAGGTAAGGAAAATGAGAAAAAAATGTACATTGTTAAACTTATTTTGTTGAACTAGCCTCTTATACCAGCTCAATGTCATGTAGTTTAGTGTTTCACAATTTCAGAAGTTACTGGACATAGTGGATTTGATAAATGCTGAATGGTCTGTAGTGTAACTTTACTTGAAAACATCCCAATTTCTTAATAGTGTTGTTGTCACTGTTACACATTACAATAACTTTGGGAAGACCAAAGTTAAGATTAAGCATGGAGGAAATAACCTTACTTGACTTGCATCTATGTCCAGCCTCAAGGGTGTCTGTCTTTTCATGGGGAAGTAGTTGTGCAAGCCACCTACCTGTATGCTGACAGTAATTGTGCTGGTACAACACTAGCAAGTGCTTTTCTTGTATGAAATAAATGAATCCATTAAAATATTTTCATTATGCTCTGAGTATGCTTTTAATTATTCTTGGTAATTACTGCCACTCTTGTTAGCACGTAGGTGTAGCTGAAACTTGAAGCACTTGCTCATTCTGTTGTGTGCAGTTGGTAGTAGCACACAAACTGAGGAGCGGTTGTAAATGAGCAGTTCAGTTTGTAAAGTGTAATTGGTGACACCTGTTGTGTCAAAGTGTGGAAGTGTTGCTGTTTCTGGTCACAGCCAGAGATACCTTGGGCGTGTGTCTGCAGTGGGAGCTCATAGCTGGGTCTTGAGACTCTCCTCTTGAGTTCATCTTGCTGCTGTTTGTGATCTGATGGCTGAGAAGGTTGCTATGTAATATGATGCCATCATACCTCTGCTTTCCAGAAAGCCTTCTGGAGAGTTTTTTCCCCCTTGGTCCTTGAATGGAGAGGCTTGGCCGGTTTTGTGTGTATGTATAGTATTCATGTCAGTCACTGGACTTGGGTTTGTTTCTGGTTTGACTTTTCCTTTGCTGAACTGATTCTGCAGTATTCCCTCGTTGGTTTTAGGTACTGGTCTTTGTGTTTTCTAGTATTTGTTTGGGTTTTGTGATGCTGAAATATATTTCCTAATAGTTTGTTCACTTGCATCCACCAAATAAGGCTCGGTATCTCTGAAAGCATCCCATGAAATGCTGGTTGAGGTTGGAGGGCTTGGCCTTTGTTTTTGGAGGCAAGGAAGGAATTTGGACATCTTAAATTATGTTGCAGCTCTGTTGGCTGCAGTGAACTTGAAAAAATTTAAAAAAAGCTGCTGGATTTGCAGACTTCTGTACTAGGCACTTTTAATGACACCAAATGACATTCTGGTCTATGACTCTAACCTGGCTTCTGTTCTTGGTGGCGTTGAATTACAACTTCAGTGTTTGATTTAATGATTGGTAATGACTGAGGCTTTCAAAATTTTGACACTATATCCTTTTTTTTATTTGTATTTTCTTCAAGTAGTATTCTTAACTTTATTAAAGGAAGAGTTGTAGTACTTTCTTGTAACAACACGTGGTTAGTATTTTTTCTAATACTTTTAAGTTTTGATAGAGTCACACTTGAAGGGCTCGTGCTCTTTCTAATTGTGCTGCTTAGGACCAACATATTCACAAATTCTATACAAGGTGAAAATAAACAGTGGTTTTCTGTTGAAAATGGGTTGGGCAGATACAAAGAAGACTAAAACTGGTATATACTATTATACTGTACCTTTTGTTTGCCCTTTACACTTGTGTTTTAATGCTGCTTCCTGGTTATTGGAGGAGTCACTGAGGAAATTCTTCCATGCCATGAATACTGTGTTAGGTACTTCCTGTTTATTTTTAAGGAACATCTGAAATATTCATCACTTCCAGCAAGCAAGTGCTTCTTGAACAAAGTTTTTGTGAGGTCATAGTAATAGACGTGAAGGAAGAAATATAGTTTTCCTTGGGGTTTATACTGTGTTATTTCAGACATTAATTTTATTCCTAGTAATGGAAAATCTATATAGAAAGAATTCACACTTAAAAATTAATTTGTCTAAATTTCAAAAGGCTTCATACACCCCCTGCTTGACTTACCAGCATCTTTTAGCCACTTACTGGTGTTCTAATTTAGTTTGGGCAGGGCAGTGCGCCTCTCCTTAGCGGTGGGGAAGTGTTTGCAGTCACTTGCAAGTCCCTTAACACAGAGCTCAGAACAATGGGACACTTGCCCATGGCATTGCGTTGTCAGGGACTCTACACTCACCACATGTAGGCAGCAGTGGCACCAGTAAGGAAACCTGCCACGGATCAGGAGGCAGGGACGTACAGGCGTTCTGTGGAGCCAGGGCTGCCTTTTGGATGGCTGTGGGTGTTGGCTGCCCTGATGAAGATTTTTTTTTAAAAAAAACAGAGAAACATACAGGAGAAAAAAACAAAAAAAAAAAAAAAAAGAAAAGGAGGGGGGAAAAAACAGAAGGGAAGAGACTGTGGGAGAGATCCAGAATTATATATGCAGTGCTAAGTGAGTTTTGTGACTGCATGCACAGTCTTTGTTCTCTGCCTGCCTCTGTTTATGCATAAACACTGGGATGGTGATTGAGGGGCCAGGAGAGTGTGAACGATGCCTGCTCAGACTCTGTAAAATCCCTGCCCTTTAAGACAAGCCAAAAGCCAGAGATGACTCAGTATCTAGAATTCCTGGGTTGTTTATAAACATCATATTAAGAACAGTAAGTTTCATTTCCATCAAAGCTGCAAGGACCTGCTTGAGCATCTCTTTTTTCCCTCTTCACATACAAAGTGTAGTTTTTCCTGTAAAGAAAACTTTAAAATAAAGTTGACTTGGCAGACCTGCTGTTGCCCTTTTTATGATGCAGTTTTAGTTTTGCTGCTTAAAGAAACTAAAAATACAATTTTTTTTTTCAAGGTCATATATGTGTTAATGAGGTTTAGGAAAGTAACTGCTAGAGTTCATGATAATGCTTTGAGTGAGCAAGGATTGAACTGATTTTGAACATTTAGTCTAAATTATAGTATATGCTTTTAGTGCAGAATATCTGCCAAAATATTTAGCTGGAAGAAATTGAAGTTTATTACTTTTTTCCTCCCCTTTAAACTGAGATATGAGCAAGTCAATGGATGGAATTGCACTGCTGTGGAATTTTACAGGGGAAGAAGACAGAATGGTGCAATATATATGGGAAACGATGTTGTCCATGGTTTTTTTTTAAGTTATCACCTTGGAGAATATTCCTTCAGTAAATACCAATTAAAATTGCTTTGAGTACAGGTTGGAAGTGTCAGGCTATTTTTTGTCCTTTTGCTCCCTTTTTTGGATAGGGAGAGCTTACTTTTGGTATTGGAGCATCCTACACAAATTGGTTAAATTTAAGAGCAACGTAAAAACTTAGCTGTTACCTAGATTTATTTTTTTTAATGAAATGATATTTTTTTGAGAGAAGTGTTGTTCTGAGTTTGACCTTTTTCAAGCTGGATGTACATCTGTCTAAATGGGATTAAATTTTTTTGCTTTAGATAGGCTCTTGCAGCCTGCTGGTGTGAGCAGGCATGATTCTGGTTGGGATTTCGCAGGCACTTCCATGTGCAACCTTCTCAGCTCTTCCACATGAACGCACTTGTGTCAGTGTGTGGAGCACTTGCATGTTGTTTGTACAGTTCTCTGACTGCTTGGGTATGTAGATGTGTTTTGAGTAGAGCTCATACAAAGAGAGCCTTTGTAAGTGGTCTGTAAATTATTAACCTTACTCTAGTAATTTTCTAATCCTTAATTTTTCCAGCCAGTTTCTGGGGCAGTTGAAACCTGTCCCTTGTGGACTTTTCCTGTGATGAAGAGCAAGCTGGACAGGATGCAGAGCCACTGTCCTTCCCTGTTCCTGCAGAGCTCCTTTACTCCAGTGCTGCTCCCTCTCCCATCCACCTCCTCCTTTGCCTCACAACTCCCCAGAATGCTGAGGGGGGAAAGGGACACTGTTCTTTGAGAGGAGGACAGGGAGGAGTAGGTTTTTCTGTTTTGACTCGCCTGTTGCTGTGGCAGAGCAGTTGTGAGGTGCCTGCCCATCCTCAGGGAATGGTGGGGCAGAGGCACAGCGAGGCTGGGAAGTGTTGGGTAAGGTCAGGCTGCACATCCTGGCCACAGTGGTTTTAGAGTGGTTTGCACACTTGGAATCACTGTTTTTGTAGATCTTGACTCTCATGGCATGTCTGGCTGCAGTGCTGGGCCTTCCACTTTGTTGTGTTTAGAGGTGGGCCTTCTTAAAAAGGTAGAAAATGTGTTTGTGATCCAAAATGTCATAAAATATCCAGTTGGTGGGAAGGCAGGAAAGTGTACGTACAGAGATGAAGGTCAGTTGTTTGGGTGTATTGATACATGGTTTAGATGTTCTCAAAATGCCTGCATTACAAAATAAACACTGGTTTTCTATTCCAGGTATGTTGTTTTGTTGACATGATTTGAGTTCACTACTTAATTAGAGCTTTGTTCAATACTTGTACTTGCTATATGTAATGTAGGCATTGAAATAACTCAGAATGACTTTGCCAATTCCAGGAATTCTTATCAGTTTGGTGTTTATCCACACATAGTGTCTAGAAAATGCTTTGAAAAGGGGCACTACCTGCTTAGGATCTGATATCATATTGCTACACAGACTTGTTTGTTGCTTTTAGTAATTGATGTGGAAGAAAACCAGTGAGAAGCTCCAAACTCACCTTAGTGGTGGCAGATTTTTCACTTGACTTTTTTTTTTTTCCTTTCTGCCATGTTGTACTAAGACTTGTTTAGTGTTACTGAGTATGACAAAGTTAATTTAGCAGATACTACAGCAGCAAACTCTACCACTGACAGTAGCAGAAGCCTTGCTCATGTAGAGACCAAAAGATTTAATTCCTAATTATGGAATTTGATTTGAGGGGTAAGAAGAATTCTTATAGAGGCACTTTAAAAAAAATTTAAATACATGAAACCCAACCAGTATAAAGAAAAAGCAAAACATATTTACAGGATTTACATATAAGCAACTACCAATAATCACTTTTCATTAACGTATGTAAGATTAGTATGTAGACTGTATTTGGCTGTCATTCTCCTAACAGCTTTAATACTGAGCCTTTTAGAATATTAGGATTTTTTTGAAGCTGACTTAAAATTGAGTGGTTTGTGTCTCGACTGTGAATTCATTTCTGTATTTTGTTGGTGTTGTCTGTGTTGCATTATAATTTAATTGATTCTCTAGTAAAATGTGACTCTGGGTTTAACTTTCCTAAAATAAGTTTTGCTGAATTTATTCATAAGAGGAAAAACTTCTGTGTTGAAAGGTGTGCAGCATTTCCTCGTGTGACAGGTGATCCCTGCCTGAGTTGTGCAGTGCCAACACCACTGTTGCAGTGCTGCCCCAGAACAAAGTTGCTGTTCTTCCTGTGTGGGAGTGAAAGCTGCTCTTCCTGTAAAGAGCAAGTGGAAATTACATACAGTATAAATTCCATTTTGAGGTTTACACATAGGTGTGTGTGCTAGCTAGAAGAAATAATTCACAATTATTTAGGATTTTTTTCCTCATGAGTAAGCAAAATACAGATGCTACATCCTCAGTAGTGCTGCAGCCTTGTCGCTTGGTGGCTGAAGTGATCAGCATGGCTGTTTGTCTTCTTTTACTCTGAATTACCCTGAGCTGCTCCTCTGATGTACCTGTCACCAACCTTTCTATTGCTAAAGAGTATTAATTACTCCTTTTAGTCTTGTGGCCCTCAGCAGCTTTAAACCCAGACTAGAATTGTGGTGTGTATCCTTAGCAGTTCTGGTTTGAGAGGCTTGATGGACATGTAGTAGCTTGTAAATAATATAATTCATTGTACAACAAATGCTGGGGCACTGAAAATTGGTCCTAAATTAAGGAGTTGTATATCTTCCTGGTTAGGTTATAGGCACACTGGAAAGTTTTGTTAGTTTACCAGTTAGGATCTTCACTGCAGTGAAACTACAGGAAAATTAACTTGTATCAGTTTGGTTCCCATTTGGTAAACCCAGGCGAGATACATTGTGAGCAGTTGTTCCTGTGCTGAGAGATTGCAAGTTGGTATCCTTTTTCTGGTTTAAGCATCACATTTTAGAAATATCTCAAAGAAGTTAAATTTGAAAACTTCCATGGATTAAAAGTGCATCAAAAGACCTAACAAGAGGCTTAAATTCTTTGCTCTTTCTCTGTCCCTCTGCAAAAATGTGCACTATCGTTCAAGGCCAGACTTCTCTGGCCTTAACTTAAAGTCACTGAGTCTTGTTATAATTTTGTCTGCTAGAACAAGGAGCCCTCTGTTATCAGGGTTCTTTTCCACATAGACTGAGCAGAAGTTTGTGGCTTTTCCATCTTATTTTTCTTTGATAAAACTGCAGAGAGTGAGTAGAGAGTGAACTTCAGGCTTTCACTTCAAGATATTTCAATCCTTTGTCATTATTGTGGTCCTTGAAGCCCTCTCCAGCATATCAATGTCTTGCCTGAATTGGGGATGCCAGAACGGGGTGCTTTGTTCCACTGGCAGGTGCAGAAGTGCCAAGTACAGGATAGAAAGTAACCAGTCTTTCCGTAATTATATTGGGTTTTATGCACCCAAGAATCTCACTAACCCTTCTGGCCATAAAGTCACAACAGGAGTCTCTATAGTTACTGTGCAGTTGATAATTGGCTATGTTAATGTCCCCCTTGAAGGCACTGCTCTCTGAGGCAGAAACCTCATGGAGTAGTCCCATGTCTCTGTTCCTGGGTACACAACTTTTCCTTCAACTGTGATGAAATGGGTGGACTGCCAGCTTCCTTTAGGAAGCATCCTGTCTGCTCTTTGAATTGCTATTTTTTTAAGTATTAATTTCACTGTTCTTTGAGATCCTCGGTAAGAACGTTACCCACAGCTGGGATCTGCTCCCTGAAACACCTGTTACAAAGGCTGTGCTGATTCTCCACTTACACTGCAGTGCCAGCCAGCACCTCCTCGACACTCTGCTGGGGGTTTCACAGACCTGTGGGCCACAAGAGACATCAGTGAGGGTGGATGAATTCAAAGACTGCCTTTCTTTCATCTCTGCTTTTGAGTTAAAGCACATTAGGGGAAGTTCTATTAGGAAATACATATTGATGCTGGTTGTATCATTTTTCTTTTGTGGCTTAATTGAGTGCTATGTTTTCCAGAGCTGCCAGGGTCTCTGAGTGCTTGGTTTCTGTATTGAAGACAAATGACTGAGTAATTTAAAACACCAGTAAAAAACAAACCAAACCCCAAACCCAAAGAAAACAAAAACCACCAAGCAAAATGAGTGCTCATGTTTGTTTCTGTGGCAGAGAAAGTACTGTAAAGTTTGGGTTTTTTTCCGAACACATCTACTTCTTGAATGCCTGTGTAAGATAATGGAGTGTCCTTCAGTCTTTGTTTTTTCTTGCTTCACTTTGTAGCTTTTTGCAACCTAGAGCTCAGAGTTGATGGAAACAATTTCAGTTTGTGGCTGAAAGAGCCTATTTCCAAGTAGTAACCCAATAAATACATTTCAATGGGAGTCACTATTCTGCCTTTAGAGCCAAAATTAGTATCCTGTAGTCTTTTATTTTGTTAGTAAGTATATCCTTTAGGGTTGTATACTGTAGATCTTCTTTGTAAGTGGTCTCACTGAAGCTGTTGTACAAGGTGGGCAGGAGGGCTGTGCTAATGGTGTAGGAGAGAAAAGGAAGAGAACAAAGACGTTAAGACTTCAAGGCCATAATGTACTAATTTTTTGTGGAAAGACAAGATAAGGAGCTCTTCTGGTGGGAATGCTGCCTGTTGTGTGAAGAGCATAACCAAGAGGATATCAATGTAGGTTCAGTGGAGATGGAACTGAAAAGGGAGAGCTAAGCTGTAACTTGGAGAATGGTTTTGCTGTTGTGCCTACAGATAGGGGGCAAAAAAGCAACCAGCAACTAGAGCAGACTTGCCAGCTGTAATAAGTGTGAAATGCTACCTGCTGTGATGCTCAATTTGGTGACTTTGGGTAGATTTGATACTCAGGATCAGTTGAGGGGGATCCCTCCAGAAAGACCTGGATGACGTGCACCAGGTCAGGTCACTTTCTCCAGGTTTGCAGAGCCTCTTGTTCCCGAGTTTCTGTATAAACCAGCCTCTCTGCTAAAACTTGTCAACACAATTTTGCCAAGTCCTGTCCCTCGGTGTCATCTATGAATGTTGCTCTCTTGAGGGGCAAAACATCTTGTTTGTGCTGGCTGTGTTCCATTAATGATGGTCCCCACTCTGGTTCTCTGCACGAAGGCCTATAGAAAATGTGCTTTGGCTGAGCTGTAGGAGTGTGGTATGCTGAGACTCCTTCATGACCATGGTCATTCTGCAGGTGTGGTGGCTTCTGGTGAGGCTTATGGGAATAGGCCCCAGCTTGCAGCTTGGCCCCCACTTCAGCTGTTCTCTCCTTTGGGATTCTGCTTGGAAACCCTGCTCAGGGCTGCAGCCAGGGGCAGCAACCTACAGCACATTGTTGCTGTCTGCATTACAGTAGTCAAAACATGTAGCGTGCTCTGAAATAGATGTTTATCCTTAAATGTATTCTTATATCTGCCTTTATTTTAATCAAAAAAACCCCTTTGTCTGTACCCAGAAGGTAGCCTGTAACTTGCACAGGATCCCATCTTATATTTGTCTCTGTTCTAACAGAGGTGCATGGCTTCCTATAGAGCACTTGGCATAAACAACTGTTTCTCCACACCTTTGATCTGTTTCCCTGTTGCCTCTCCTGTCCAAGTCTTATCTCCTTACCCTGTATGTTGGTCCTATCCAGTGCAAGTCCTGGATTCCCCTGAATTTCTGCAGGTTGTGGGGTGCAGACACAAGACAGTGGAAATAAATTGTCGGAGTAAATTGCTGCTGGTCAGCTGGTTGGTGCTTTCCTATGTCTGGTGAGGCAGTGACATCTGACAGACCATGAATAAAACACCCTGTTTCAATGTTAAAGGAAGTACATTTGGGGTTTTTTCCAAACAGTTTTTCTGAAAGAAAACTTCTGTTGTGATATTTTTGCTCTGAGGAGCTGCCAACTCTCTCCCAGTGTGGAAGGTCCTGTGGGAATGGCTGTGTGGCTGCAGACACTGCAGTAGTATCCAGGCTTACCCACTCCACTGCAATGTGCAAGTGCTTCTCACCTGCTCATCCCCTGATGCTGAGGAATGTTGTGACTGTGGAAGAGTTGCCTTTTGGTTCATCCTGGTTATTGGTCCAGCTGAGGGTGTGCAGGCCTTGTTTGAGTATTGGGCTCTGTGTTCTCCTGAGGCCCTGGACAGAATCCTACAGGGGGGGCTGCTTAGTGGACTTGGCATGGGTATGTTACTCACCATGACTTGCTTATAGAGCCATTTTACTGGTAGTCTGTTTGGGCATCATCTGTTATTTGTTGTTTATGGGAGTATTTGACTCTGGTGGTGTCCTTTAGTACACTGTGTTGTTACCATCTATCGAGGTTTGAAATGAGAGACAAACTGATGATCTCCTTGCTGTTGTACAGAAGACGTGGAAATGTCTTGAGTAGCTTTAGCATTGGATTTTGATTGTGAGCTGGTAAACTCTTTGCGTTATGTTGGAAGCATGTTATGTTAAAAGAGAAGCTAGTAGTAAGTCTGACCCTCTTCAGAATGTGAAGTGACTTGCTGTGAGTGGCTGTGTGTGCTGGAAGCATTGGGTCACAGAGTGAATCTTGGTGTGTGTATAAAAGATATCTGGGTGAAGTTTCAGTAATACAGCAGTGGCTGTAGCAAACTATGTGGTTCCTGCCCTAATAGCACAAACTAATGCAGAACCTAAGCTTGAGTGTGATTTGTTAGTGGTTTGTCTCCTGGCAGAGTAGTGCTCTCCTTAATGAGAGGGGAAATGACTAGTATTGATCTGGTTGATTCTTTAGCTTTTCATTACACTTGTGTAAAAGCCCTAGAAACAGATCAGAGCAGCCTTGTGCTTAACTTCCATGAGTGTTAACTCGGGTGCCTGGGATTTTTTTGTAGTTTCCACAACATTTGTGTTGTTTTGAGTCCTGATTAAGGACTTGGAGATGGATTGCTCCTAGGATGAGGGGAAGAATCAAATGAGCTCTGTTCCTGCTAGTGTGCCTGTGTTTCTCTGTGTTGGGAAATAAGAACTTAACAGATTAACAGACTGACAAGTGACCTTTTCTGTTTGCGAGAGAAAAGAACAGGTATCTTTGGAGATCCATTGCAGTTCAGTAACAAGAGGGAAAGCAACCTAGTCCTCAAAAGGCAGAGTTTGATTAAAGCAATAATATCTGATTTTGTGGTAATATTTATTCTTCCTGTGGAAAAGCAAAATATGAATTAAATCATGCCAATGGTATGATTCATCTGGTTCTTTTTTCTTCCTTATTGCGTGTGGGCAGCTTGCAGTAGTGTTAGTGGAAAATATGTAAGAGGAATACTTTTATTTTATAAGTAATCCCACTTTCCTGCTGGGTTCACTGGGGCCTTGGAGGGACACAGCACTGCACCTGTGCAGTGCTAGCAGATTAGATGGATATCTGCAGTAATTTTGAGCACAGCAGTGCTTTTTGGTCAGATGAAGGATTTTATTGAGGAACAAGCTAGCTGAGAGGAGTGTGACGACACTTCTGTACTGAGTGCTGCTAGTGGATTCTGTGTCACATCATCTTATCTCTGCGAATTGTGGTTGGACCCTCCTCCTTCCACACACCTTTCCTTGTTCCCAAACTACCAGCTTTATGTTATTAGATTTTTTTCAATGTAGTGAACAATCCTTCTAACAGTGAAGGGAATACATAGTGTGTCATGTTGACAATGTGCAAATGGTGGGGAATTAGTTTTAACCTATTTATTTGATTCTATCTCCTTAGCCTCCTAGTTGTCTGATCAAATAATTTTTAATAACAGTTCTACATGGTTGGGCCAACTTTTGAATTAGTAGTGGTATGAGATACACTTTTGCTGAAGAAAGAGCAGCAATTTCATATTCTAGTTCTTTCTGAAGTTGAACTACAGTAATTGAAATTCAGCTTTTGCGCAGGTATAGAATTGTGGGGTTTTACTTTTCTGTGGTGAACCCTTAAAATATTTTCTGGGACAGTTGCAGAGACTTGTGTGATGCGTTTCCCCCTGCTAGTAATAGAAGTCTTTAACCGGTGTAGCTTTTGGGATCCCTTAGAAACTGCTCAGTGATCCCTGGGTCTGGGAATCACTGATTGAAAATCACCAGGAACCAGAGGAGCGTAGGCTTACCGATTGTTAGGCAGGATCAGTATGTAATGAAAACATGAAATAAGGAATCTTTTGAGTAGCTTCTGTAGGTTTGATTTGGTGCTGGACACATTTTTACATAATATTTCCATGAGAATTTGATGCCTCATAATTCTTAAGCCAGGTTCTGGGTTCCTGGGTTTGTGCTTTATCAGTTGTGAGGTGAACACTGGGCTCCAGATGGAGCTGGTGCCCTGTGTCTGGTTCTGCCTGGGAGTTTCTGGCAATTCCATCTTAATGGTTATAATTAATCATAAATGTAGTTTGCATTTGGGTTTTTTTAAGTTACTTTTTAAGAGAAGTCTGTACTCTTTAGTTGGTAGGACTGTAGAACCATGTCTGATTTGCCTGAATGTTGTCCGTTGAACTGGGTGGTAGTTTCTGGGCACTGCTGTGATGTGCTGTGCCAATAAGGGGTTAATTAGCCAGTTGTATGCTGAGATCTGATTTGAGAGGTAGTCCTGGTTTTTTGTAAGTAGAGCTTAAGGCTGCAGATGATTTAAAGAACTTAGATGTTACAATCAGATTAAGTACCAGCACACTCTATTGTGACTTAAAATTTTTTTTAAGGAAATTTAATATAAATAGAAATAAAATTTTGTTAGCATAACAAAAATTGGATTCCTGCCTTTATTGCTGTTTCTGTCTTAATTTTTTTTAAACTTTGTATAACTCCTTACTTCATATCCATAATACTGTCTGGAGGCCCACAGACATATTCTCTCTAGGACAGGTTTTGACACTGTTTCCACCACATGAATTGTACAGTATTGGTGAAGAGGAAGAACATATTTAATGAAATATTAATATTTAGTGTTTACTAAAATGCTGTTGAGAAACTGGAGATGTCCATCTAAATACAGAAACTGAGCACTGACCTCCAGATGAGCTGTTGTGAATTTGAGATTACTGTTCATTTCAGCTCAGGGGTTGTAATTTTTTTAAGGACTTGAAAGAATGGCTGATTTTCAGACTTAGCTGTAATGTCCAGCCAAGTGGTCAGTTTATTGGTCTAGCCAAATCAATATAACTGTGTCAAGTTACTGCTGAACTTTGTGGTACAAGCCTTTAGATTTCACTCCTGCTTTTAACTCAAGGGAGGCTTTCATCTGCTTTTCAAATTCTTTAAAAATTGAATCCTTACATCTGGTTCTAAATGCTAATGTTCTTTGTCCATTCATGTCTTTAGTCTCCCACTACCACCATGTGTACATACTTTCTTCCTCTGCCCCTCAACAGTGGGGGAAAAAATAGCTATAAATATGGATAGGGTCTTTAGCCTTCAGGGATTTTTTTAAAGCTTCCTGTTTGTTTTTCCAGTGTCTGTGCCTGTGCTTAATTAGGATATTCTTGTATCTGTCAAAGTAGGGTTTAATTGCTGTAAATCTTATGCTTATTTTTAATGTTTTTGAACAGCTGTTACAACAACTTTTCTTATTATTATCTATAGGCAAATTTAGAAAACAAACCAGTAAATGGCCGCAGACCAGAACTCATGGAATGCAGTATATGTGGTCATGGTGAAAAATACAGGGTGAAAACAAACCAAGCAGTGCCCATTGAAAATGTGCAGTCCAAGGAGAAGGAAAGAATGACTGGCCTGGAAGCAGAGAAGTGGGCCCATAACGAGAAGCCATCTTTTGGTGTCCATGTCAATGGTGACATCCATGGAGCTGTGCCGGGCACCCAACAGTTGAAACATGCTGGAGACAGTGGCAGAGCAGTCTCTCCCAGTCAGTTAGCTGAGCCAAAAAAATCCTTTGCACAGACCACCAGAAATGGCATCAAACCCCTGCATTATTCACCACCGGAAGCAGCTGCTTCACTGAAAAAAGTATCTGCAGAGGAAAGGACAAATTTGACAAGCAACTCCCACCTGCAGTGGACGAAAGGTACTAATGTGAATAGCACAGTAAACACTTTGACAACTGGCCTTGGCTATGTTCACCCACAAACCCAAGGAAGTGTTTTAATGAAAGAGGAACACTGCATGTGCAGCATCTCTGAGAATTTTGATAAGTCAGTTTCGCAGACAGGTTCCCTCTTGGGTCTGCAAGAAAGCTTGTGCTGTCCTCCCCTGCCTGAAGGGGAACTGCAGGCAGGGAGGGATGGCTTTAAAGCACCTATTGTGGAGATGCAGCCTGAGAATTCTACACTCCAGCCAACTTTCCTGTCCCTGATTAAAACCAGAAATTTAACTGTGGAGCAGGTTGTCGCTATTGAAGCTTTAACACAGTTGTCTGAAGCCCCTTTAGAAACGACTTCACCAGCTAAAACTGCAAGTACTGACTGTGCAGGAGAAACTACTTCCAACTTGCTCCATAGTTTTAAAAGGGATATCTCATCCTCCTTCACATCTACTGCACCAAAAGAGATCCAAGACACTTACTTACAGAATGAACAGCAGCTCCTGGCTCACTGTGCTCACTCGCAGAAGCAGCTCCCTAATAAGGCAGTGTTATACAATGGCCAAAGCTCGGTCTCTGAATTGCATGATAAACCTGCCAATCTGGCTGGGGAGGTGTATAAATTACAGTTATCCTCAGGAGATACCAAAACTTTATCTGACTTAACATCTAATGCAGCATCACTTCCAGGATGTACTACCATGGAAAATTACACTCATGATCCAGTTGCCCTTGCACAGTATTGCAGTGCTTCACATGATGTCCAGCAAACAGGGAACAACTTGGAAACTCTTGGCCAGTCAGAGCAAAAGCCAGCCTGTAATGATTTGAACTTGAAAGCTAGTTCCTTGATTAAAGAAGGAGGAATTCACAGTCAGGATGAAGAGGATGTAGCTGCACAACTAACTCAACTTGCAGCACTGATTGAATCAAACCAGGGAAATCCAGAGCAGAAAAACGACATAAAGACATCACTGATTCATCTAATATCACATGAGAAGCAGCCAAAATATAACCAAGATATGCTGCAGAAAAAAGAATCTGTAGTTTTTAGGCATAATTGTAGTTCCTTACTGTTAAAGCAAAAACAAGCAGCAAATAAGAAAGGAAGTGCTGTGCCATGGAAACCAAGACACAAAAAGAAGCCTCAAGAAGCACGCTATCAACAAAATAATCAGAACCAGCTAGAGCTGCTGTCATGCCAGCACAGCGAGTTGCAGGACATTTGGATGTCATCAAAACTCCACAAGCTTGGTCAAACCATGCCCCAGGACTCCAGAATAGCTCAGCTGGAAAAAAAATCTCCAAGAACCAAAGTGCAGAGAGCACCTAGTCAAAATACTTCATCATCACAAGAAAAAACTAGATTATTTCTACCACAAACACAGATAAAATTCCACAGATGTTTACCTGAGGCATCGCAAGAGAAAAAAAAAGACAGGTTGGTTGGCTGTGAAGTGGTGAATGAGCAAATGAAAACTGCAGGCTCCCAGGACCTGCCGGGCACTGACCCCGTGAAAAGTGAAGTTGTTGCATATGGCCAACATAGTGACCTGTCCTCCCGAAATCCTCTGGCTGTTTCACAGCTGAAAACAGTGTCCTTGTTGAACAGACCAACTGAAAACCTACAGATGTTTACAGAAAAATGCAATTCTCAGGCACAGCAAACAGCAACTGGCAGTCAGGCACATCCTTTGCCTCCAACCCTTGATCAGTTTAACCTGAGAGCTAATGAGATGTGTGGTGAAAACAAAGCCTGTGTCCAGCAGGGCACACAAGTAGACCCAAAGTCACAGGTGCTGCCTGCTCCCTGTGGAGGGGCCCAGGTACCAGGGTGTGCTGAAGCTCTCAGGAATATGGAGTGTGTGGGTGAGGTGACTGTCATGAAGTCATCCAGTTTGGGTGCTGACCACACACAGAGCACGAGCGACTCAGGGTGTTCCCCAGCGAAAAACACACTCAGCAGTTTCCTTGAATCACCTATGAAGTTTCTTGATACCCCTACAAAAAATTTAATAGATACACCTACAAAAAAAGGACAGTCTGAATTGCCAACTTGTGACTGTGTTGGTAAGTGGTTTTGCTAACTTTTGCCTGTACTTTCAGATGGAGATGTGCTCGTGTTGTTTCCTTTAATGTGAGGAATTGTATGTGACAGCTGTTGCAAAAGGATCAGTGCTTCACCATAAGAAAACAGGACAAAATTATTTTTCCCTTTTCTGTAATTTTTGCATGGTGTTCTTTGGGCCTGCAAAGCACAGCAGAATTGAGTATTTTTGGTATTACAATTGGCAGGTTTACATCTTCTACTTAAGTTAAAACCCAAGAGGAAGAGGAGTTCTGTTTGCTATCCTACCATTGCTGACTACTTGTGCTTTATATGTATTTATATGCAGTATGTCAGGTTCTGATTTTGGTGGTTTAGCTTTTGTCTGAGTGGCTGGGGAAAATTGTTGCAGTATATTGTCACTGTTGCCTTAGTGCAGTCATATAAGCGGGAGAACACAGTTGTGGGGGGTCCTGATGGCCTGGAGGAGGACGGAGCGGGGATTGGGTGGGGCTGAGGTGATGCCACTTCTGCAGTGCCTTGTGAGCAGGATGGGATGTCAGGCCAAACACAGCTTGGCTGAGGGTGGTACACGCTGTGTTGTCAGACTGTCCAAGTGCACAGATGGAAAGAAAGTTGTACTTAACAATTGTACACTCGCAGATGTTACATCTTTGCTTTCCTGTTCTGAATCAACTGAGTGCTAATTAAGAGGCCTGGATTATGTTTTCTGTTCTGTAGTATGTGACTATTGGTTAACTTTTGGCCCCCCCCCCCTCAGATACCCTTTGTCTAAAATGAATTAATAATGTTTTCCTACCAGAAAGGGTATTAGGAATCTTACTTAGTCAATACATGCTAGCTCCTATAATGCAAATCTGTAAAGAATGAAAAATATTGCTATAATTAGGGTTACTTTGTTGTTGCTTATTTTATTAGGGTTACTTATTGTTAAAAAAATAATAGCAGATTAATAGGAGGAGAAGTATAAAATTTTTTCTGAGAAAAGCCTGTCATTTTCTATTCATTACATTTCAGGGTCAGATTTCATGTATTGTAATTTCATTTAGAAGGTGTCCCTGTAAACCATTTCTAAGTTTACTTTTAATGCAGTAAAAAAATTTTCTATGTGCCAACTTAGTTTTCTCCACCTCCTTACAGAGCAAATTATAGAGAAAGATGAAGGTCCCTATTACACACACCTCGGGACAGGACCAAGTGTTGCTGCTGTGAGAGAAATCATGGAGAACAGGTGAGGAAAACTCAGCTTTTAATGCTGACAGGATTTTTGACTGTCTGAACAGGGCAGTAGTAGAGCCCTCAAAAATGAAGGGCTGTGTTTAGCTTTGTTTTCCTAAGCTTTTTGCAGTACTCCTTTGTAAAGTGGCTTGTTCAGATGTACATGAGGTGAGCACAAGTGTTCGAGTTCCAAACTTGTGTCTTTTCTAGGCCCTTGCAATTTCAGGGTTGTAGTTCAAGTGCAGTGTGCTCTGAGGTGTCAATAGGAAGGACAGAGACCAGCAGCTGGCAAAAACAAGTTTTTTGGTGTCCCAACATGCAGAGAAACTGTGGCAAACTGGAAGGAAAAAGGTCATGTTAGTGACTAAGTGCACTAGGATTTACATGCATATTTTCTTGCCCAAATAATACTTCCTTGGTGACAGAAGAAGAGGTGTCAAAAACCACTCTTGCAAATACGATTTTAAACTTAAAAGTATTGTTTTTACTTAATAAGTATTTTGTTCTGTTCTCAGTAAAGTAATAATAACTTGATTACTCTTATTTTATTGAAAATTTTTCCTGTTTTGAAATGGTCTACAGCAGTTTGTTTTACTCATGACCTCTTTCAAATGCAGGTATGGAGCAAAAGGAAGTGCTGTAAGAATAGAGGTAGTGGTTTACACAGGAAAGGAAGGAAAAAGCTCTCAAGGGTGTCCAATTGCCAAGTGGGTAAGTTTTTATGTTAAATCAAAGTTTTGTGTGGCTTTTGAATATCAAATCATGTATACTCCTTGAACTCAAATATAATCTGATCTTCAGTAAAGATCTGATTCTTTAATTGCTTGCAAAGTCTGCCAGAATGATGAAACCAAGGAAAGCAATTTTATTACCTTGGTTTTAATTTAAGGTGTGATGCTGTTTGTTATATGTGGTTTGAATGAGTGTGAGAGAAAGGGTCTTAACAGAGCCAGCAGAGGTGACCAAGGGAAAGAACACCCTGACAGTATGTGGAAGTTGAAGTGTCTTGGGAAATATGTTACTGGGAATTGTGAAAGAGAAAAGAAAGGATGGTTGCTTGGGGTAGTTGGAAAACTATCCAGTAACATTTTTAAAAACCTTTCTTACTTGTATGAACACCTGAAGAAGAGAGTGCGATGGATGAGGAATTTCAGTCTTGTAACAAACTCCTTGGCATACTCTTTGAGGAACTGAACTCTGTCTTTCAAGATGTGTTAGGAGGATAGTTTTCATTAAAATCATGTCTTGCATTGCTTCATAGGAGCCAGGAAATGAGGTAATGGACACAGGCTCCAGGAGAGAGCTTGGAAAGAATTGATTGTCCTTAATCTTTGCTGAAACCACTGAGGGAGGTAAAAAGTAGGTTGGAAGTCTTGTAAACTGAGTTTTGGAAAATAATACAAACTTGGTTGTTAAAAGAAACAATGTATTGCTGTTATTTAGGAATTTCAGACTTGATTGAAAAAGCTGATGGTAACTGTGCAGTTGGTAGGGTAATGTCTCTAACTGCAATGCAAAAACAAAGTTCTTGCATATTGTATGTGAGTGAATTTGCATGTTAAAGGTTTACTGCTAATGTTTGGAGCAGTCAATGTGTTCGCCATACTCAACACAAACTGTTTTTCAGAAGGGAATCACATGTGTTTGTGCTTCAGATAATATTTAATAACAAATCCAGTATCCAAGAAAAAAAAAATTGTCAAAGTACTTTTATAAACAACTGATCCAAAAAGAATGGAAAATTGTTCTCAGTGTTGCAGCAAAATAAAGCACTGTTTTAACAGAGAACAGGAGTTAAAAATCTTACCTTAGAAACAGTTGTGAGCAGTTGAAAGGAAGAAGGCATTTAAAACTAAGTTTCAACCTTGATCTTTGCCACTATCAACACACTGTCCTTTATGTGATAACTGACTTTCAGTGTACCTGTGCATGGCTGTAGATGTCCTGTGTGTACAGTGTGGCAGTCAAAGCACTGGGGTGCCTGCAGAAAAGGCTGCTTTGGGATATGGGAACCTGCTTTCTAGTTCAGATTTTCACATTTCTGTATGTTAAATGTTTGTGAGAATAAGACTTAATGTTCATTTGACTGAAGTTCTGGGGAGCAGTGGTTGTGTGGAAGTTCACCCCTGAGGAGGATGAATACTTTTCCAAGTCTGCTGTTACTGTGTGACTGTATAAGGGAGGGAAGGAAATGACTGGTACCTCCTCTTTGGAACTGTTTCATCCTGTATGAAATCCACGTTTTCAGCTGATATTCTTAATGTGTTGCATTAACTTGTCATTGGCAATGCTAATTTGAATCCTTCTACGGAGCATATTTGGGTTTTGGCGAAGACCAAAGAAACCTGGTGGTGAGGTTTGCTTGCAAGCTTGTGGGAAAGGTTTGCTATGTGTTTGGTCCCTGCAGCCATGAGGCTCCAGCAGCTGCACAGACTCCCACTTGCCCTTTTGCAGTGTCCTCTGGGACGCTCCTCTCTGCTTTGCAGATGGACATCCCATTGCCCTCAGCGCTGCTGAGAGCAATGTGATGGAGCTCTGCTGAAGCAAATAGGCAATAAAATTGAGTGTATCTGTTGATCATATTGAACTACTTTTCCCCAATTAATTTTACAGATTACTACTAGATTATTTTGTCTTATTGGTTCAGTAGAAATATTTTAAGATGAAAGGAGGCTTTCTAAAATATCTGTGTCCATTCATTCTTCTGTTGGTGACTGCATTCCACAATTCGGATTCTCTCCTAAATTTTTTTTTTTTTGCTTAAGTGACTCCAAATATGCACCTCATGTGTTAAATATTTACTCAGACACTCCTTTCCCCTAAGGGAGCTGATACTCTCTTCCTTAGATTTCAGGTTACCATAAACTTACAGAATCTTTTCTTTTTCACTCTTCTTTTGATAATCATCTCTTCTGTGGTTTTTTATGCATTATGTTTTAGGATACACTTTGTCCCTCTGGATATGAACAGGAATGCTCCTATTAGTTAAATATTTTCAGAAAATACTGTCTTGGGTTTGAAACCCTCTGTATGTGTAGGCATCAGGCTGACACCAACATCAGCTGAGAAGAGGAGCTCATCACTGTTTTCACTGCAGCAGGCAAAAAGGAGACTGCTTGACCTGAGATTTTTTTTACTATGAAATTGTGTTGTCTCATTTTTATGTCAAAATACAATTAATAGATTTCAAATATATGGGTATCTGTGTAGGCGATAACTGTGATCAGAAAATAGCTTGCTATTCTGGGCCATGTGCTGGAGTAAATGTACTCTTTCTTTTCTCTTGCTTTTTTGCTTTGTCCATGGCATCACGCTGTTTCAGAATATGCCAAAGGAAAAAAGCTTTGAAGTACTGAAATGACTGGCCTGTCACTTGTAGCCTGTTCACATCATGAAAAGTTTCATGTTCCTGCGCATCCACTACAATCAGCCAGTGATGAGCTGGTCCCACTGCTCCATTAGTGCTTTAGTTTGTTTCAGATGTGCTGTGGTCTGGGGGTTTCTGCTGTGATGAGATTGAGTAGCCTCAATTTATGCCAGAGGGTTGTTGAGTTTGTTGTTTGTGAGTGGCTAACTGTAGCATCCCCCTGCAGCACTGAAGTCAGGTAGACTACTTGTCACTAACCCCAGAGGGGGGTTAGGCTTTGGGGCTGAATATTCTCTGGATTAAATCCATTTCCTGTGGGTTCCTTCTGATTTCGAGGCATGTTGATCTGGATCACCGGAGCTATCACTGGTATCTCATGTCTTCATTTGGAGTTGGACTGTAATTTTTAAGGCTCCAGCTGTGGAAGAAGCTGAGATAAGAAATGACAGAAGGGCACCTGAGGTCGAGGTTCCCTTTGCCCATGTCCCCCTGGCTGACCAGTAGCACAAGGTGTGAGCACAGGGCATTCTGGGGTTCCAGTAATTCACAACTTTGTGTGTCCAGAGCTGCAGGCAGTGCTTTTGTTTGGCTGCCTTTTGTAAATGTTGTCATCCTTATTCCTCCTTTTCCTTCCTGTTCTTTTCTGCTGGGGTTTAAAGTGCTGGTGTAGTGATTTCAGCCCTGTGCTCTATTCCCAAGAATTGGTTGCAGTTGTTTTTGCTTTTTCATTGTTGCAGAGCAGTGATTTGGCACTTTTATAGTGCTTTCAGTTATTATGCCAGATTCTCATTCCTGCATGGTAATACCCAACTCAGAGTCCACCTCTGTCTAAAAACAGAATTGTGTTCACCATGAGCATTAACTACACACATCTACAGTGAATTTTATCTGCCATTTTCCTGCCCATTCTGCGGTAGAAATCCTCCTTCATTCCTTTGCAGGCTGTGCTTGTGTTCACCACTGAGTCCCTCAGTGTCATAAACAACTGTTGGCATCTGGT
Source organism: Acropternis orthonyx (assembly GCA_035583155.1). Taxonomy (NCBI): domain Eukaryota; kingdom Metazoa; phylum Chordata; class Aves; order Passeriformes; family Rhinocryptidae; genus Acropternis; species Acropternis orthonyx. Next base: position 1,359,352 of record JAWWEU010000160.1, read on the forward strand.
TATTTACCCTGAGCAAACAGGTTGAAGAGCCCAAGCTTGAACACAGTTGTGCAGAGCTCCCACCAGAGATGCACCAGCCTTTGTTCGAAGTCTTTTCACCAGTTACTCATGTGTGGTCTCTTGACTTGCCCCAAGACACGTTGGGGTGTTCTAAGAGCCTTTCCTAAGGGACCTCAGTGAATGGCTTGTTGAAGTGTGTAAAGGACTCCCAGTGACACTGGGCTGGGACCTGAGCATGAGCTGTCCCTGTGCCTCAGTTTTCCTGGGTGATCCCAGCCCTGCCCCACAGACACCTGGCTGTGATCCCTGACCCAGCCAAGCTTCTCCAGGGGCGTTTCACAAAGCTGTGTCCCCTTGGGAATCTTGAGGCCCTCTGGTACTAATGCATTTTAAATCAAGACAATGCACATCACATTTAGGGCTTCACTTGTTTCTTCCTTGAGTTTCTTTGGAGATCATCTGAACTGGGCAGATTGCTGCTGTTTGGTGGGGGAGACAGTTGTTTGGGTTGGGGGTTTTGTTCCCTATTGTCCTCTAATGACTTTTGTTAGGGCTTTAAGTCAGAAAAAAATCCTTGGCTGTCCCCAGTGAGGAAGGTTTCTGACATGGCAATCTTCCCAAACTCCTTGTTTGTGACCATCTTGAGCCTTATCTTTTCTGAGGTGGGGAGGGTGTTTGGCGTATTGGTTTTTCTTTTTTTTAAACACTTGGATGATCTGTTCACTTCTTAGATTCTGTTATTCTATTGATGGCCCTAATTTTTTTGAAAATACAGTATTATGGGGCTTTTATACTTATTGCAAGTAGATTCTTAAACTTTTTGCTTATGTACTGTTTGCTTTTTTTTTATTTATAGCTTGACAGATGTTTATTTTTGTGTATTTATTAGTAGGCTATATAAATAAGAGGTAGAATAAACATGGATGAAAAAAAACTCACTCCAAATACTTTGAAAATATAGTTAAAGTTGAAATTACAGTCCTGTACAGACACAAACGTGGTATTAGCCACTGAAATTGATGTTTTTAAAGTAATGCTTAGATAGCCCACTGTTCCAGTCAAGATTTTCTAGATCGTTGAACTGATGGGAATTTGTAGCTAAATTCCAGAAACTAGAATTTGTGGAATGCTGAGTGAGGCTTAATAACAAATTGTTCTACAGATACAGATATTTTTTTTGTCAGTTTGCTAGTTTTGAGTTGAGAAAGGCATGGAAATGGTGACTTGAAAAAGTAAGAAAACTGAGAAGTCGCTCCTCCTCTGGCTCTCTACATCTCAGTTATTGCTGGTATTAGGAGAGTGTGATTTATTAAAGGAAGTCAGCTGGCTGGTGCTCATGTTCTGTGTCCTGTGTGGCAGTGATGTGGTCGGGAGGCTCTGGTGTGGTTCTGTGAGTGAGGGGACAGTGGAACTCATGTTCTTTGGAACATAAGAGTGGGGAATTTTGGCAATAGAGTTGAAAAGGACTGGCTGTATCCTGGATACAGGTTTAAGTAGGACATGCAGTTCCATTTTGCTTTGAACAGCTTACTGTACCTCTTGCTTTTATTTCATTTATTCAACTGTCTGTATGATTAAATAATGTTGTCCTTAGGAGAATTCTGGAAGGAAATTAATTTTAGCAGATGGAGAGAGTGGTTGGTGGGGGTTTTGTTCACCTTTTTGGACAATGTTGTGTTGGAGCACCCCCCTCTTACCTTAGTGTTGTAACATGTTATGTTAGTGTGTGTAGCTGTGCAGGCACTTCTTTCACTGTTTGCTAAGTACAGAATTAGAGGAGCTTACTTGGGACAAAAATGTTTGGAACATCATCCAAAGTACAGCCATTCTTTTAAGTCCTGCAATGCTTTGGGATTCAAAATTATTAGAAACATTTGCATTTAGGAAGTAAATTACATTAAAATGCTTTTATTTAACATGAAGAATGACTCAAATATTTTAATAGAGTACAAATGAAAGACAAAAGCTATATTAAGGTAAATAAAGTTAAGTATTATGGAAGAGCAGCCATTTGAATTGCTGTTAATGCTGATGAAAGTGTGATCCCTGTCACCCCCAGGGCAGCTCCCCATGACCTGCAGTGCGAAGGAGTGAGGAGGGGAAGGGCTTTGCCAGCTGAGCTCTGTCCTCACTTGTGCAGTGCTGGGGCAGGACTGCAGGAGAGTCCCTGCCCCTGGGTGTGCTGCACTCTGCTGGCAGGTACTGCACTCCAGTGATGCTCCTGTGAAAATGGCTGAGGAATTCATGGTGTTGGATTGACACTGTAGTCTGCTAGTACTGAGAATTTAGCAAAGTGGAGCCTATTTCCATTTTAATATCTCATCCTCAGAGAATAAAAGGATACAACATCTTCCAGTGGAAAAGTAGTTTAATGTGGTTTAATGTGTGAATCAGGAAAAGGGAGGGTGGAACAACTTCCATGCCAAGGTATGGAGCATTTGTGTCCCAGCATCACCTGCCAGAGCAGCAGCAGGTGTGACCAGCACCTTGCACTGGTGTATGTTATCAGGGAATTGTAGCTCAGCAGCGTCTTGTCTTGTGGAGAGACGTCTCCATACATGGACTCTATATGGAGGCAAAATCTGCAGGTTAGAAAACTTAGAGCCACAGCGTTCTAAAGGAGTCTTCTACTTCAGAAAATTACAAGGAACACTTGAATATGTTCTCACTTTCAATTCAACTACTGATATCCTGCAAAGGAGTCAGTTATTTTACTGTAGAAATTCAGAATGGACTGGAGGGAATACTGCAGTAGAACGACACAGAGGTGAGAAAAACCTGAAAGGACCTTTTTGTTTGTTCTGTTGGGTTGCTTTTTATTCAGTAATTTATAGCAGTGTTTTTAACTCACAATTAACATTTAGTGCTCTTTGCGAGTGGTGTCAGGTTTATATCATGTTAAAGTTAACACAGCTCTTTCTGGTGATCGTAATTGGACAGCTAATTCCTCATCCAAGTGGTAATTCAGCATCTGGTCCACTGAGCTTCTGCAGTCGGACTGAGCTACTCACAGATATCATGTACGTGCTGATTTAGACAGACTGGCTTATGGCTGAGGACATTTTTATTCACAGTGGGCTTACCCTTGTTCTAGAGCTCCTGCCAAGGAAGCAGAACTCAAGCATTTGGACAGCTGGAGGAGGTTTTACTGACAATGTAACTTTGCTGATTGTTCACTGCAAACCATTCAGAAATGGCTTGAAAACGGTGGGAGGTGCTGAGGTGCGGTACTGCTGATGATACAAAGTTGTTCAGGATGATGAAGAGGAGGGACAGACATCCTGAATTCTGATCCAGAACAGATGGCCACTAAAAAGAGTAGATAAAACTCACTTGATAAATATGAAGTCACAAAAAGCAGTGTGGTAGTTTCATGTACTCTGTGGTGGATGTTGAGTTATTACTGCTTGAGATAATGGTTTGTTAGACAAAGCTTCAGGTGGAGGTACTGACTGGTCAGCCTGGCAGAGAGGGAAGGAGAAAGCAGAGCTCTGGCAAGTCTCCAGTGTCATGGAGAGCTGTGTCACCCAGTCTCATCCTGTATCAAAACTGGAGGGCACTGGCAGGGAGTGAGCTCAGCAATAAGGAAAGGTCATGGTTTTGCTTTCACATAGTCTGTAATGAAGTTTCCTGGGAATGTAGTGGGTGGTAAAATGCTGCCTAGATTTAGAAGTGAGTGGAGAAATGCACAAAAGGGAAGTCCTTGAGAAGCGGGGGGGGAGAGCTCTCCCCTGCCCTGCAGGCGGATGCCTGGCAGGTGCCTGGCTTTGCTGAGAAGCATCTCTGCATCCCAGTGCCACTCTTGCTGCACATCCAGAGGCAACTGCTGTGAGTCCCTGTCAGGGTCAGGAGAAGGCTGGATTGTGCTCCTCTGACCTCGTCCTGCTCTTGTCGTCTTTAATCTTTAGCGTCCCTTTCTGTCTCTTCCCTATCCTTTCATGCAAGAGTGTGAAAAATGTTAACTTTTCCTCTTGTGTATCCCACAACTTGTTGCTAAATTGCTGGAGCAAAGTCTGCTGCATATGGCACCTGTTCAGTAAACCTGTTGTAGCTTTTGGCTTGTGCTTTCTGGTAAGAAAATTGGGTAAGCTTAAACCTTTGTGGCTTGTAGAAACAGGGTAGCTGTGCTATGTTGCCAGAATAGCTGCGGGTTGTATGTTTGTCTGGGCTGGCTGGCTGGCTGTGGCTATCTTGAAAGCTTGCTCATGTTCTCACTTGAGAATTCCTGGGCTAGCTGAGAAAATGAATTACTGGAGTTGCTGCCTTCCTTTGAGTGTCCACATCAACAAGGACATCTGAATAGCCACAGGAATGCCAAATGTGGCACTGGTAGGGCACAGCTGCAGCACCAGAGGGATGGGCAAAACTGGCGGTTGAGAGCGATCCAAATAACTGAGTGTCCTGCCCAGATCAGCCACCTCCAAGGATGGCCCTGGTAGTGCTGTGTGTCCAAATACATGTGTGCATACGGAAACTCTTTGGAAGGAGCTGGGTCCTGTTTTGGTGTTCCCTTTTGCCCCAGACTAGGGTGTGTTGGCACACAAGTGAGGGTGTGACAGCAGGTAACTTCATGCCAGCTGTGACTGCAGAGTGGGGCTGCTGGCTACTGATGGAGCATTGTGAGGGAATTTGGTAGATCTTGTTGCTTTTCTGAAGTGCAGCTGAAAGGGATTGTGAATGTGGGAGTCTGGATGGATGCTTAGCACTGATAACATCTAGTGGTTACTGGAGTGAGTTCAGGTGTTATCTGGCCCTACATACCTGCAAAAACCTGACCCTGGCAATACAGAATCATTTAGACTGGAAAAGATCTCTAAGATTAGTCCAACCATTAACCCAGCACTGCCAAGGCCACCACTAAACCACGGCTCTAAACACCACATGTACAGTATTTAAAATCCTGTCAGGGATGTGGACTCCATCACTGCCCAGGGCAGCCTGTGCCAGGGCTGGGCAGCTTGTTCTGTGTAGGAATTTTTCCTGATATCCAATCTAAACCTTCCCTGGAGCAACTTGAGGCCATTTCCTCTCATCCTCTTGCTTGTTGCATTGAAGTGTTACATAATGCTTCACAAACTTGAACAAGTCTGGTTTGTTCATTAGGTTATTTTTCTGTGTGAGTCACTCAGAAGTCATGGCTAGTTTGTGTGGAGAAGTAATTGCAGGGGAAAACTTCTTATTTTCCCATTCTAAAATTCTAGCTTTAAAGTTCCTCTGCTTAACAAATGTTTACTTTTTCATTCCTTGTAAATGCATTAGGGACCAAAATGAAACAAACTGAAGTATTAAATGATTTACTTTATCACTGTTGTTAACTGCATCCCAGAAATCATGAGTAATACCCAAAACCTTTGGATGCAAGGTTTGTCAGCTGATTTGTGCATTGTTCCCAGACTGGGGAAACACTCCTGCTGTCCTGCTCTGAGGTGCTTGGCTGTACCCTGAGCATGGCATTGCTGTGGGTTCATTATATTGCACAGGAGAGGCTCAGTGCATTACTGCTCTGAGTGTTGGTTGCCTGGGAGGGCATCCTCAGTTCCTCTGGGAAAACACAGTGGCCCCAGCTCTGGCTGTAGTGGCGCTGCAGGAGCTGGGATAGTTCAGTAGCAAGTGAGAGAAGGGCCTGATCTCTGGGAACAAAAGGGCAGGGCTGTGGAGCCCATGAGTGATGTGCCATGACCCAGAGACATTAAAGTCAGATAGCTAATAAATCCATGAACTGCCTTTGTGGCCCAGGAGGTGATGGACTGTAAAACAGTTTTAGGTCCAGTAAGAGTATTGCATTCTCTCCTATGAGCATAGTGAGGCAAATTCCAGCTACATGTAACTTCAGAATAGTGTGGTCTTAGTTTGAGGGGAAACTATAAATTTCCATTGTGTGTGTTTGTCATTTTTCCTGGTCTGTGTGTTTTCAGTTTAGAGCTACCTGAGGACTTAAAAAAGGGCAACCTGACGTTGTACAGTACTAGACTGTGTTATTGGAGTTAGTCTAGAAATGAGAGAGAGTAAAAGCATCACTTCACCCTGAGTAACAAACTTAAGTTGTTCTTCTGACTAGAAGGAACTGTGTTGCCTCAGGAATGTAAAACACACTGACATGAATAACCTGTACTGTGTATCAACCATAAAAGGTTTGCTGCAAACATCACTTAAATGTTAATGGTTGGATTATTTTTCTTTCTTTATAAAACATACTGAACTGTTGGTCAGTCACAACCAAGATTCCTTTTGAGGAATCGTGTATCAAAACCACTTACTCATTTTCTGGTTAAGCCTAAGGCTGATTGTAAGACTATATGATGAACTATAAAAGGGTGATACTTCCTCTCTTGACACAAATGAACTTCAAGCTTGCTTCTTCCTGCTCAGCCTGTGCAGGTTCAGCTGTTGCAAACCTTTTCATTTGCAGGTGAATTGTGACTGTGCTTTGGTCCCTGCTTTTCATGGGTTCAAATGATTTACATATTCAGAGGTGATCAGGGCAGGGGTCACATACGAGTGACAGCTGCACGTCTGGCAGCATAGCAGCTTTGACAGCAGTCCAGCAGGGAATCTGCCTGGACACTTGGAAGTTTGGAGGTATTCCAGGAGTAAGTGAACTGTTGCCTTCCTCTTTTTCTGTTCTGTGGCTAGGGCTGTTCTCTGTGGGAACTCTGCTGATGGAGAGGGGTACTGAGGGCAAGGCCAGGGTGACCTGCTGCTTGCCCAAAGCCAGTACTGAGGTGGAGCTGGCAGAGGGGTCTGCAGTGCAGGGGCTGGTGCTCACAGAGCCAGGCAGGTCCCCAGCCCATGTGTGACAGCTGAGGAGGAGGATGGAGCCTCTGCTGCCTGAGGGGTTTGGAGCTTCACACTGGAGTGTGGACCCCTTTGCTGGAGGCCTTGTACAGGCTATGCTGACTGAAATGTATTGGAAGATTAAATGTATTTTCAAAGACCACATTCTAATTCTAGCTTTAATGCATTTTTGGGGGTCTTAAATGTAACTCTTCCAGATTGTGGCAAAAGCCTAACTATGTGGGAGGAGGATTGTCTAGTTCTTTGACAGTTTCCCCCCTTTTTATTCAGTGGTGTACTGTATGTACTGTTCCATACTGGTTCACCTGTTTGAGGGATAAGGTTGACAAAGATTGCTTTGTACATCATACAGCTTACTAACAGCTTCACCACTCTAAGAGCTTTAATGTAGGTAGTCTAGGGATATGTTCTGACAAATCCCATTGCTTCCTTCACTAAGAATACAGTCTATTTTCATTGCCTTCTTACTTTTCTTTCCAGGGTGGGAACCATCTGTAGCACTGGTAGCTGTCCTGACACATGACCACGTGTGCTTTTGGGGTGTGCTTTCATGTACCTGCCTTCTGGGGTTTGGCACTATGTTTTCTGCCGTAGTTTCAAGGTAGCTGTTGGGTTCTCCATGGATCTGTTGGTTCAGGATTGTTTCCTCCTGAAGGTTACTTTCCTTTTAATGCATCTCCTTTATTGTTTGTTTGCAACACCTAAAATATTGCTCCTCCTTCAATATGTACTGCTATTTCTTCTGCAGCTAAGAAAGCAACACAAAATCACGTTGTACACAGATGAGTGTGTGCTGCTGTCCTGGCCCTGCTGGCAGATGGACACTCTTCAGGCAGCAAGATTTCTTGCTTTTCCAGGCCTTTTGTGTCCCAGAGAAGAGCAGCCCATGAGGTGTTTGTTCCCGTGCTTATCAAAGAGTAACCATGGTGATTGTTCCAGGTGATCCGAAGGAGCAGTGACGAGGAGAAGTTGCTGTGCCTGGTGCGGCAGCGAGCGGGACACCACTGCCAGACGGCCGTGATCGTGATCCTGATCCTGGCCTGGGAGGGCATCCCTCACCTCCTGGCGGACACGCTGTACAAGGAGCTGACGCAGAGCCTGCGCAAGTACGGCTGCCCCACGAGCCGCCGGTGTGCGCTCAACGAGGAGTGAGTCACTTCATCGCCTCGGGGCGGGAACAACTGCCAACTGAGCTCCTTTAAAATTCCAAACCCCTGCGTGTCACTTGACTGTCCTGGCTTTTCCCAGAGAAAAGGCTCTGTACCTGCCACGCCCAAGGAGAGGGGTGGCTGGGAGCTGCTGAGAAGGTGGTATTGGACTTGTTAAGGAGATGTGAGGATGAACGCTTGGAACCAGGATCTCCTTCTCTGTGCCTCTGAGGGGAATTTAGTTTGTTTAACAAGAGAATATATTGAAACTGCAGTGCTGCCTTTGTGCTGATTTCTGTGTAGCCCATTTAGCAGACTAGTGGCTGTACAGGGACCTGAATCTAATGCTTGTATTCTTAAAGGGTCCACTTTGAAAGTCGGATCAATTTGGAGTTAATGATATTGCTGCACACAACACAGTAACTATTGGACTTGGGAGTAACCCTTAGTTGCAGGGCTATTTTCCTGGAGAAAAATATCATCCAGCTGGAGAATTCAAAATGAAAGTAGCATGGATGTATTTATAGAGCTATGACTGAGTATTTATATTTATTTCCCAGAACTGGATCTTGGGGGAGTTGAGACTGTCTTCCTGGGCAGAAAAGCCAGCTCTCTACACACGAGTATTTCCTTAACAGAAAATATCTGGTTAAGCCATGTATTTTATAAAGTTTTTGTTGTTATGCTCTGTATTATAAAAGAAACAGAAAATAACATTGACTTAAAAAAAACCCAGACCCAAGACCTGTGTTGCCAGTTGACCTGACATACCTTTATTTCCCTTTCCTAGTCGTACTTGTGCATGTCAAGGACTTGACCCAGAAACTTGTGGAGCATCGTTCTCATTTGGCTGTTCATGGAGTATGTATTTCAATGGCTGCAAGTTTGCCAGGAGCAAAAACCCCAGGAAGTTTAGACTTCTCACTGATGACCCTAAACAAGTAAGATTTCTTTTTATTGCCTCCAAATACTTGTTCTGGTGATTTTTCAGAACTAGAAGTGGAATCTGTGGATCTCCACCCCTTTTCTCTCATACATGTATGCAGAACTTATCCCAGACACACAGCCAATGACACCTTTGTAACTATAGTATGTAGAATCACTATTCCACTGAATGAAAACGGTGTCACTTACTGTGTATTTAAATACCCTGAAATTATCCTTAAAGGTTTTTCTGCACATTTAGCTCCCTGTGTAACCTGTGTGAAACATTCATTCTTTGGAAGTGTAAAATACAGCTTGAGGGTTTTCTCTAAGGACCAAGTCTGGAGCTCAGAGATTCAGGCCTCCTGCCTTGGCACAGGAAATGTACCTTGGGGTTGCACTGCTTTCCTGCTTTTGTAGGACCAGCTGACAGTCTGGGCTTCCCTCTGTCACCAAGAATAAACTGGTTTTCTTTCTGTGGACAGCATGGTTTTGAAATAGTTTTGAAGGAATGGATACACCAGAACATGATGCAGTGAAATGATATTGTTAATTGCTGATTATGAGTGTTCATGATGTCATAAAGGTGAGGGAGCACAGAAAATAACGATGGATTGTGTGAAGTAACAAACCTCTAAAAAATCCCAACTCCATTAATTTTTTACATTGAAAATATTTTCATGGAGGAAGAGTAAAAGTGTTGTAGCTGATAACTGCTGCCTGGTGAACAGATATTCCTCAGGGTGGCTGGCAAGTGCCTTCTGGTCTGACTGTAGGTGTCTGTTACCCTCCTTCCCTGTGGAACTCCTGGATAAAAGTATCACATTGGCACAACCTGAGACACTGGGGGGTACTCGGGTGCCAGGCCCTCTGTTGGGGTTACCCTGCCTGTAATTGTTCTGTGCAAGCACAGTAGGAAACATCCATTGTTTCATGGGAGAGAGATATCAGCTGATTCACTGGAGCTGAATATTCCTCTCAACTCCTGATGTTTGTCCTAGAAGAGTTTGAGGCCCCACTTAGGCACATGTGCACGAAAGCAAACCCCCAGGCTCCTCCTTGTCAGGTTGTCCCCTCACATTGTGGGCATTCCCAAACCTCCTTAGGGCTCAAGCACAGCTGCCTTCCTGCCCCTCTTCCCTCAACACCTGCCTAAAGCAGAACAGGCCATAACCAGCCCCGCTTGTCTCAAGAGGGAATTGTTTTATAAACTTTTAGTTGATAGAAATTGGTGTTTCATTTTAGGAATCCTGTTCCTTCTCTGTCCTTTCAGTTCCCTGTATGTCCACGTTCTCCCCTGCCTTAACGCTGTGCACAGAGCATTCTGTGCATGCATGTTCTCTGTACATTTGTGATGTTTTGAATTAGCTGGGGAACCAACCAAGGCAGCCCCTCCAGGGCTGAGGCAACTCCAGTAAATCTGTGGTCAGAGCAGGCTCAGTAGGACCCTTTCTTTTCTAGCAGATAATTCTTTTAGCTGAATACTGGCTATTGATGATTTTGCAGATCACATAAAGCTCGGAGGTATTAAGAAAATTAAATTTTCAATTAAGAAAGCAAATTAAAAAGAGAGTTTGGAATCCAGAAAGGTTTCATTATTTGAGGCACTGGATGAGTGAGATGAGTTAAGAGTGTAACATACCTCAGGTAAGAATGGTACCTAGGATAGATACCCTCCTGGTAGGATAGATAATTTAGAATGCAGTTCAGAAACCCTTGCAGCAGCCACTTCCAGCTGATAAACTGGCTGTTGTATGAGTTAAAAATACAATATTGTCTTGTAATGTAACACTGCATTGAAAAAAAGCAAAGTCTCCTGGTGTCCCTGTATGTTGGTGTTTACAGGGTATGCTGACAACTGGGTTTGGGGTTTTTTTTAAACCAAATAAGGCAAGTTGTTGTTTTTTTTGCATTTCCACACCATGGAAAATTAAAGCTGCAGTTGTCTCAGAGCCTGGTCCTTGGAGGAAAACAAAGTAGGGCACCTGTCACCACCCTCTGCTTTCCCACTTGGTTGGTGATTTTTCTGGAAAACCAAAAACTTAGGGATTGTTTCTATAAATAAGAGCTTAAATGTGGCACTGCCATACAAGCCCACCTAGCTAATTCTGTGCTTATATGGCTTAGCCTAACGAAGGGAACATTATTTCCAAATCTAGGAGGTATTTTCATGAGGTCCTGGGTTTTGCACATCCAAAGAACAAAATAGTTAACAAATGATGAAAGGTCTTTTGCAGTATAGGAAATGTACCTCTGAGAAAAGACCTAAGAGCTGAAATTAATGTTAAATGCTGCTGGGAGTTTTTCATATGGTTAAAGGAAAAGGTGTTGGAAACCTGGGCTGCTTTTAGCAGGCTATGTCAACATGGATTAAGGCCCATAAGCAAAACCCTGAAACAAGACCTGGGGTTCCATCCCCACTCACATGAGGTATGATTTTTCTCCTCTGGTGTTGTTCTGTGGTTTTGTGTGGCACATACCTCACTCCTTGACTGTATCAGAAACGATGCAGAGATGAGTTTCCCTGTTTTGGGTTTCTTTGCTCCAGCAGAGACCCTCCACTGTTACTTAGTGGACTTAGAGTTAACAATTTTGGTGTTCTAGTCCTGCAAAAGTAGACACTCTGGAGAGTGAGAAAGGGCAGCACAACAGAAGTCAGACTACTACAATATGAGGTAGAGGCTGACCTCTCAGGCATCTCTGACCTGGCTGAGACACTTTTTAAAGCAAACTGCAGAATGTTGCCTTTCTCTGCAGGAGGAACTTCTTGAAAATAATTTGCAAACGTTGGCTACTGATGTGGCTCCAGTTTACAAGAAGCTTGCTCCGGAAGCTTTCCAGAACCAGGTAGGTCTGTGGCACTTGGTTCTGAGCAGCCACGTGGTTCCAGCCAAGGAGCAGCCCCAGACTCTGCAGTGCTTTGGGAAGCTGCTGTGTTGGTCAGGTTTGAATATTGTGCACCTCTGTATTCAAACTGGGGGCTAAGTTATGCCCTGAGCTGGGCACATGTGAAAAACGCTTAGAGATAATACTGTAAATAAATGGGTTTTACTATTTTCAACACACATGGACTCTGGCTGACCTGATTATCTTGCTGGCATCCAGCCATAAGTGTTCAGTGTTTGATAGGGAAACACTTGCTTTCTGATCTTTGAGTCTCCTTGACTGCCTTCACTCTGTCACCGGGGTGGTGGTGGCGGCCCGTGGGGCTCCAAACCCCTCCCTTTGAGTCCCAAGTAGCTGCAGTTTGTTTTCCTTGCAGGTGGAGAACGAGCACATGGGCCCTGACTGCCGGCTGGGCTGCCAGGCGGGCCGGCCCTTCTCGGGGGTCACGGCCTGCATCGACTTCTGTGCCCATGCACACAAGGACACCCACAACATGCACAACGGCAGCACCGTGGTACGTACCCGGCTCACCCGCACTGCTCTGCTGAGCCAGTGACTGCTGTGGTCACTGGATCTCAGCATGGAAGGGAAACCCACAGACTGGTGTGGCTGTTTTACAAATACCTTGCTGCATTGCCAGTGGGAAAAATGGGAATTACTTGATTAAGTGATCTTTCAGAAATATAGAAGTGTTGAAGAAAGACAAGCTCAAAGCAGCAAAGATTAGAGCTGGCAGTGTTCTCTGAGCAGGTGGAGCAGGGTGACTTCTTGTCTATCAGTGCAGGTAATACTCAAGAGTAACTTCTCTATCAAAGAATGCAAGTCTATCAAAATCTATCTAAAGTCTCTGGCTACTTTAGAAACAGTCTTTTTTTTAAATTTGGAAATGCAAATCAAATTAGTGTTGCTGTGGTTAAATAAAATGTTGCGTTTCACACCTACGGTTAACACTGAGCATTTCTGTGTAACAGCAGTGAGATGACTGGTGCAGTTGTTTAATGGTAACTCTATGCTTTTAAGGTAAGCAAATGGCCATTCCTTTAAAGTATGGAAGCAGGTCTAGGAATTCACTGGGAATGCCAGTCCTCAAGAGACTATTATTTTTGCCAGTATTGAATACCACTTGTGTATGCATATTCTATACCAGAATGCGGGAAGTGGACATTTCAAAACTGCTTCAGAAGTGTAGGAATTGAATGCCCTTAAAAATCCTAAATTTGAAAATGAGGCCGCCTTGTCAGACAAAGCGCATGGGTGTGCTCTTTGATGAAATTTAGTTTAGGTGTTCTGAAAATACTAGTGTAAGTGCTCCACTGCCTCTTAAGACTAAGACAAAATGAAACAGAAACTGAGTCTTCTACTCATTCTGCCAAACTGGATTCCAGAAAAGGTGTAAGTTATGGCCAGAAGCAGCTGGAGGGACAATTAAATGTTTTTTTGAGGAACGTACTGGGGAACGGTTCTACAAATGCATTTATCTGTCATCACCTGAGGTAATTTCAGCCTCAGATTATCCTTGCTGATGTTGATACTTCATGGATTGTACATGGTGTGTTTGCAAGTAATTCCAAGTCTCAGAAGCAGGGAACATTACAACCTGTGTAAGGTCATTGTATGGGCCAGAACATGCCACTCTTTTTATCAAGTTCTGCCAAATTCTCTCAGTTTTGCAGAGCATCACCAAATCACTATAACTGCTGAAAACTCTGCCTTGCAGTCTGGTTTTCATTGGGTAGCTCTCACAAGTAACTCTTTTAGATGGGATTGCTCTTTATTTTAATGTACTTGCAGCAAGGAGCTGTTTGTAAATAGGAAATAGCTGTAAGTATTGACACTCAATTTGTCTGCTTGAACTGGGACATTGAAGGCAAGTCAGAGCTGGAGTTCCCTTCTGCTCTGTGTGCAGCCTCCCCCATGAGAGCTGTGGCTGTGGGGCAGGACACAGCATCTGCTCCCTGGTCCCTGTCTGGGTCACAGTTACAGGCACATGGATTGGAAACCTAAAGCAAACAGGGTGGCAGGACATGCTGGGCTTGCTTCAGTCTAGATTGTTTTGATGGCAGTCGAAATTAGAGTTGTTAATTTTGGCTTATAACCAAATCTGGTAATACCATAGGGGTTGTAGTGGTAAGAGCACAAGAAGAAATCAGTATGTGTGACACCAGCACCTGTCTGGTCACCTCCTGCAGTCCTGTCTAGTTCCACAAGCTGCTCTGGGGCTGCTTACTTAGTTTAAAATACGTGATGACTTCTTATAAGTCACTGGTCATAATGATGGAGGGGTCACTTACATAATTGAAACACAGTGTGTACAAGTCCAACACCTGAGGTGACAGCTCTCCCATGGACTGCTTTCTGATAATGTGGTAATGGACGGAATGAGAATGATTTGCACTACCTTAAAATCCTCCAGCATCCATGACTTTGTTATTTTTGTCTTGTGTTTTGGTTGATTTTTTTTTTAACTGCTCATCGCACCTTACATTTTCAAGTCTGTACACAGTGTACTTGTCATCTTGGCCCTCGTTAGTGTTGGTAAGGTTTTTCCCTTCTTCCTTATTCCAACACAGAATGTTAATTTATAAAATCTAAAGCTCCCCTAGACCAAAATGGTTCAAGTAAATACCTTGTGAGATGGGGGAATGCTGCCAGTTGTAGAGGTGGAAGTGGCACCTTTTTGTGTGCTCTTCTTGTTGGTGGTGCTCACTTGTACCTCAGGTATGAAAGGAATGCTGTATAGGACACCCAAGGTAAAGGAAAACTGGAATCTATTCCAGTTACTTAAACCAGGCACAGAACTCATCAGCAAAATACTTGAGTGAGGTTAATGATATAAGGAATGAGTTTACTGTACACTTAAAATGATGTATCTAATGAGCTGACAAGAATAATTTCCTTGCACTGCCTCTGCCAGAATTTCAGGAAAGCATTCTTGGATTTTTGTGGGTGTGTGTTTGATCAGCTGCATTATTTGCATGTGACTCTAAAAATATATTAGGCTGTCATTTAGCAGTGTAAGAGTCTTGGAAATGCCTTATGTAGATACAAGAGAGAACAGTGCATCTTAACTTACCCAAAATGAGGATTATTCTTAATTGGTAACTATTCGTGGGCATCTGAGTTACTGAACATCGTCCCTGGCCAGCAGTCATGCCCTGAAATTAGCAGAACTGCTTTTGGTAGAAAGCTAAAAATAAAATCTACTATTCCTTACTTGCTCTGTAGTAGAATGAACACACTTGGCAGTTCTACAGAGATGTAAACTAACGTGCTTCTCTGAAAGAAGCCAGAGTAATTTCTGCCAATAATTGTGTAAGAACTTTTAAGCAATAAATACACTATCCATTTTTACTCAGACACTTCTGTCATCCCTCAACATTCTCGAAGGGCCACGGCTGTCAGTGACAGCTGCAGTGTCAGGGGGCAGTGTTCCTTGTGGATAGAAGCTAAAGGAGCAACAGATAAAAGCTTTAGACTTATTAGTGGAGTCTGAGAAATGTAAGTTCTTGTGTTTCTTTATTGGATTAGCAGGGAAGGATCACATTGCTCATACCTGTGGGAATCCCTTTCAGTCACTGATAGATGGCATTTACCAGTGACTGGCACAGAAAGGCTGTGGAGGCCCTTGCTGGTCCTGCAGCCCTGATGTGACTGTTCTCACCGTGCAGGCCCTCAGTGCTGGGGCTGAGCAATGCTGTGTAATCCCCGGTGACACACAGTCTGCAGAGGCACTGGGAAGAAGGGCAGGAAGGTAAATCTGTGCTTCAAGAGCAGCTACAACACACCACTTATTATTGGCAGCAGAACTAAGCAGTGTCAATCAACAATCCATCAACAAACTGTTCTTGGTTTGGATAAAAAACCCAAAGCCTATGCTTTTCCCATCCCTTCCTGTACTTCTGTAGGACAGCTCATGGTGTCATGGCCTGTGGCTCCAGGCCTTTGCAGCAGCTGACAGGTTGTCCCTGCATGGTTACACCACATTCCCATTGCCTCATGCGCTGCAGGAGAGCCAAGGGCTTAGACTGGGGCTTCAGATTATAACAAAGAGGAGAAGAGATAAACCCCCAGGCTGTAAAGGAAGGGATTTTGTTAGGTTTTTTTTTTTTTATATTGTGAAAATGGAGAAATGTCAGGAGGTCACTCTGGTAACCCACGAGCTCCCAGGGAGCAGCTTGTGTGCTGTACCTGCCACCCTATGCCACTCGTGCTTCCACCTGCAGGGGCACATACTGCTCAAGGGAAAATACATCTGAGGTTCCCTTCTCCCACCCTGACCTGCACACACTTGTCCAGGGTGGATTAGTCCAGCAGAACTACACATTTGTCTTGGCTGCAGGGGCAAAGCCAAGAGGTTTCTGTGTGTCCTGGCAGGCAAGGATGGAGCAGCACCTGGGTCCACTGACACCCACACTGCTCTCCTGCTGCAGTGGGAAGGTGTGTGTAGGAAACCTGATTCCGTCCTTCAGATTTGGAAAGGCTGTTTGACTGCTCTGCTGAAACTTGAATTTAAAACATCTGCTCTTACAACACAGTGGAAAAGGCTTCATCATTTCTACATGTGAGGTTCAAGAGGACAAAGGCAGATCAAAGAGTCCCAGAATAAGGCGCTGGAGCTGTGCGGCTACAGATGTTTCTCTGGAGATCTCTGGAGGGAATTGCATTGAGTTCCTGTTGTACTTTGTTTCAAAGAAATTTATAATCAAATTCTACAAATGTGCAAGTTTTACCATGACATCACTAAACCCAGAACAGGTAATCAGGTTTGATCAGCACACACACTGGAAACCTAAACAAACCCCTTGGCCGACATTTTCTTTGGCCTTTGAACATCCTGGATGATTTAGCTGCCTATTCTGGAAAAAGCAGGATATGCAGCTTCACCCTGTAAATGGCCTTTGACAGAGCTGATGGTTTTATCATGTTCGGGTTTAGTTTTGGTCAGTTTGCAGCAGTGTCAGTGCCACTGGAAAGCGTTGCTTTTGACTTCTCAGCAAAAGCTGTTTTTTTAAGCTTCTTAATGGAATATTTTGAACAGATTTGAATACTGGAATGTTTTTTTTTTTAAGTAGGTATTTCTCATTTGGTGGCTTACCACTTGCAGATGTAAGTTGCTACCATATATGTACAGCTTCATTTATAGCTGGTTACCCCATAACATTAATTTTTCAGTTACCCATTTGTCATTGTGTCCTCACTTTTATGCTGAAACGGATTATGGGGGCACTGACTTTGAAATTCTACATATATTAAAAGTGGTGCTGTGGTATTTAGGCTGCAGGTATACTGGTCTTCAGGCTTTTAACCATTTTGGATATACATTAATTTCCTAATACGTATTCCAACTCAGTATTTAATGTATGGTGTATGTCAATAGATTACAATCCTCAAAACAGTTCTTCAGTTCTCCTGTTCCAAAGAGGGTGTTGACTTTTGTGTGGGAATTTAGAACAGTAAATTGAATGAGGTTCTTAAGTTTCAAAATAATCAAGACTGGATTGAATCTTCAAGATGTTTTTCAAACTAGTGGATGGGCCAGGCACAGGCCGGACCTGGCATCCTAAAAGACAAGTGGGAATTTCCCAGTTTCTGAGAACAAGTGGGAACCAGGCCCTGCAGTGCTTATTTTGTTACTGCTTTTGGTTTTAATTTAGAAGGGGAGGATGTTCTGGGCTTTCTGAGAACACCAGTCATGTAACTGTGCTCTCTGTATGTCTGACCTTCCTGAATAACTTGGAATCTGCTGGCAAATTTTAACCAGATTTCACTGTACTTTGCAGAAACTGAATTGTCTTTTGAGATTTCCCCTCTTGTTCCAAGTTGTGAAATGTCCAAGCTGAGTGAGGGGGTTCTGGTCCAGGTCAGCTCCCCCACGGAGGAGCCCCAGGCAGCCCCATTCCTACTCTGCCCAGCAGAGGTGGGAGCAGGGATAGAGGGGCTGGGCTTGGGTGTATGGGAGTCTGTAGATCCAGGCGGCCTTCACTGCTCACAGAACAACCTGTTGTTTTCTCTAACTCTCCCTGTAGTGCAGAGGCTGCCCCGGAGGTGAGTACGCATGGAGCCGCTCCCCAGCAGCTGCCCCTGCTCAGAGTCCTCCCTCGGCCCTGCCAGCTGCCTCCCAAAAGCTCTTGTCCTTTGTCTGCCCCTCCGACTTCCTCCTGCTGCTGCTCCGCGGCTGCCAAGCTTTGCATAGAGCCATTGATAGAGCCCCAGCCACCACCGCACTGAGCCAGGGGGTTGAGTTTGGGGTTCTGCGACTTTATTGTTCCAGAAATAATTGTGTGATGCCTTTATGCGAAAGCTGTGCTACAGAAGAAAAAAATGTTTTGTTTTTCCTCTACCCTAAATAATAACATAATTCTTCTCCTATGGAATCTTAGGCATGGTGTCAAGATTCTGGGAAATTGGACTGACTGTTTAGGATAGGTATCGCATTCAGCCAACACAATGATGGATGATACGTTTCCATTTAGGGAGTATCATCCCATCCTTGGCTGGGTGTTTGTACTCCTTTGTGTGTGTAGTTAGTAACTTCTGTGAAACAGCAGCTTACCTAAGCTCTGATGTGATGTGTGGCTTCCTAGCTATGTAGTGGTTCCTTAGGAATGTTGTTGATAAAACCAGGAAAGGGTGACTGTTTGTACAGGTGCTCAGGCAAACTGAGTTGTCACTATCCCTTGGGAATGACACCAGGAATCATCCTGCTGGTTTTAGTGCTGCTTTCAAGGGGAAAGATAAGTGTTAGTAACAGCTGGAACTCCAGGACTGCTGGAAGTGTTCAGCTTATAACTACTGTAAGAAAACTCTTGCAGTAAGTTGGAATATTTATTCCCATTTCTCATGTGCCCTTATCAGCACTCTCCTGGGCTCCAGGATCTCCCAGCCCAGAGTAACAGGAAATAGGGCAGTGACCTGAGAACATTTCCTGGGTCTTGTGACTTAATTACAGTGGGATGTTAATTTAAGAAAATGTTAAGAGAGGGAGTGAGAGCTGAGATGTGGTAGAAAATACAGAACAGTGTAAGTAATTGTGGTGATCTTTTTTTATTTGCCAGCCAAAACCGATTTCAGATCATAGAAACTTCTTGTTCAGTCCAAAAATAATAATTTTTCTATTTTGTAGTCCTTAAAAATTGTGATCATCAAAGATGTATTTAAAAAATACCCAGAATGCTTAGGAACTTAACACTATATTTATAGCTGAGATTATTCACCAAGGTTGGCATGTATTTGTGGACAGTGTAAGCTGAGCCAAAGTTGCACTCTTCCTGTCCGAGACATGCACTGTGATCTTGTTCAAGTACCAGTAATTTTTCTGTCTCAACACAGATCAAACAAAATGTGTGTCAGATGTTTGCACTTGAAAGCCCCTTAGCATGGAGACCATAAAATACCAGCAGAGGCCTGGGGTGGCTGCCTCAGTATTTACAGAACTGGGGTTTGTGTGGGGTCACTTGTAACTGTCCCTGCTCTTGCCAGGTCTGTACCTTAACGAAGGAAGATAACCGGAGAGTGGGGGTCATTCCAAGTGATGAACAGCTCCATGTGTTGCCTCTTTACAAAATCTCACAAACAGATGAATTTGGCACCGAAGAGGGCCTGGAAGCCAAGATCAAAGCCGGAGCCATCCAGGTGCTCACAGCGTTCCCCAGGGAAGTGCGGATGTTAGCTGAGCCTCTCAGAGCCACCAAGAAAAAGAAACCAGACACCAGGAGGACCCCGACTGAAAAGCAGCCATTAATAGATAAAAAATATTCAACACCAGTAAAGCTGAAAACTGAAGCCCCAGAAAATCTTGGCAGCGCTTTGCACTGTTTAGGTGAGTGATGCTTATGAAATTCTGCCAGTCTGTTCTGATCCTCTGTTGCCTCTTGCATGTCTGAGGGGAGGGAAAAGCTCCTCAGTGTTTGGTTTTATTAGAACTGTGTCTGGGTTGAGCTGTGTGGAGGTGCTTTTGATGTACCCTGTGGTACCTGGGGTCAGAGTTTGGGCCAGTCCTTCACAGGTAGAACTGTGGTATGGGACTGTGCAGTAAGGAGAAGCAGAAGAGGTGGAAGAAGTCAAGGACTTGAAGTCTCTGATGAGTGAAGGAGAAACAAATAAAAGGAATTAAAGCACAAGCATATTCCCTGTTAGGAAGAAGAGAGGAAAATTAGCCAACTTGGTGCAATTTTAATTTTATTTCATGAGAGCCATCCAGATATATGTAGTAGATTTCAGAGGAGGGCTAACAGTTAATGTATTTAGAAGAATGTCTGCGTTTTGGTGAGATAACATTCGAAAACACAGAAATCCATTAGTCACACTTTGTTAATGGCACTGAGTGCTCGGCCTCAGCAGGGGAGTTGCAGTGATGGATAAACAAGACAGTCAGTATTACTGACAGCCCTGGGACATGGGACATTAGACAGACATTCAGTTCATCCACATGCATGTTTGGGGACACACAACTCAGTGCTGAGGCTGGACTGAAAGTTCTGCAAGCATTAGAGGGCTCTGGTTTGGTGATCTCACTGCAACCTGGTTTTGACAGACCAAAACGTGTTTATAGCTCCCCACCTGTACAGGACACTGCAGTTAGAGTAGGCATGGCTTCCACACCTTAAGAAATGGTACAGTAGCCATTAGCTTTGCTACGTGCCTTGGGAACATACAACTTCATTCCTCGAACATGCAAAAGTAATGAAATAACAGTGTAAACAAGCCAACTTAGATAATTTGTTTGGACCCAAAGTGCTTTTGTAAAGTAATTTAAGAGGGCTGCTGATTAAAGTAAGCTACAGAGCGACAAAGAAATGCTTTTGAGTGAGAAAGTTGTTCAGGGATGGAAAAATAAGAATGTGAATAGAATATTTAGCTCCTCTCACAGAAGTGCAGTTTTTGTCATGAAGTTTTGTTAGTGGAATTCCCCAAAGCAGATGTCAGCCCCTCAGCTGCCCATGGCACCTGGTGTTGCGGGTGCCTGTGTCAAGAGTTCCCGAGAGGCTTCATTGCCTGGGCAGCAGTAGCAGAGGAAAGTCAGCTTGCCATGGGCTGTGCTCTTCATGAGACAGGAACACGAGGTGTTTCTGTACACACCTCAGTGTTCAGTCCTACAGGCTGAGGACACACCCAACACCCCTCTGCTGCCCTGCCCCACAGTACAACACCAAATGGGTGGGCCATGGGGTTGTACTTGTGCAGGCAGCGTTTGCAGGTACAGCCATCAATTGCTTCTTTCCTTTCTGCCATGGCCAGGTAGCATTCCAGTCCTCAGCAGTGACAACTTTTGAGTCTGAGAATGGTAGACTTAATATGAAAGAAGAATCAAAGAGTGTGGGAGACAGGAGTTAAACTTGGCTATTCAGTAGTCACTCCTGATGGTAGACTAGAGGAAATGAATGTTTTTATCAGGATCCCTTCATATTAATAGAAAATAGAATGGAAAAAATACTAATTAGAGTTTTTGGTAAGCAGTGAATACAGCACTACTAAAGGTGTGTTAAGCAAGTCAGATATTGCTATTAAATTTTCTCATGATCGAATAACAAAAGGATACTTAGCTACACTCTAGCTGTAGAGGAAGAGGCATCAATAACTGAGGTATGTTATCTGAAGTACTTGGTTTACTAATGAGGGTAAGAGTTAAGAATATTGGTTTGGCTTTCCAAATATGAAAAAGAATGTGGAGGACATGTGATGAGATGGGATTCTTGTGGCCATGTGTTCAGCCATGTGAGGCTGTCAGGCTCTGGGACAGCCTGGAGGACGATGGAGTCACAAGGCTGACTGTGCCATGCTGCCTGTTACATAGGTGTAATCTCTCCTTCTGGAAGAGACCTGACCTTCCCTTGAGAGCCACTGCATATGGTCCAGCTGGAAGGCTTGAGAGATTCCTCTAACCTGCATGTCTTCACACCTGGAGCACTGGAAATGAAAAAGGAATAAGAGAGGCCTCTTGTCCTTTTGCCTGCCTTCACCTGGCAGCCAAGATGGTGGTGAGGAGCTTCTGAGTGATGCAGCCAGCCTGTGTTGGCTCGGCAGGGCCTGCAGGTGTGAAGGCTTGCTCTGAGTCCGCACTGAGCCCATGCCTTTGTGGAAGGGCTGTGTATTAAAAAGTGTACTTGTCATGCACCTTTTACCAACTGCAAGCAGCACAGCTCTTAATTTTTACACTTGTGCAAATTCTGAAGGCCTTTGAAATTCTGAATTAGTATGAAAGGTATATTAAAGACAGAGGCTTTACTTTTTCCCTTGCTTAGTCCTGTCTTTTAACCACCTTATGCTGGACAAATAAACATTAGAGAGAGGATACTTTTGTCTCCATAAATACCACCAAGTGTTCTTGGCCCATACTGGATAGAACAGGAGAGGAACCACCAACCTGGACGTGGTTTCTGGGCACCACAGCGGAGCAGTGGCCCCTTGAGCCAGCATGTCCCAGCAGAGGTGCCCCAGACTTTGCACAGGAGGTGTTCGTGCGGAGTGGTGCCACCTCATCTGAACCACCTCTGCTTCCCCCATGCCTGGACAGTTCTATTAACTTCTCTTAATCTCTGCTGCTTTGCCCTGCAGAGCAAGGAGCTTCTGGCAAGAGATGGGGCATTTGCTGTAGCCACAGCCATTTTGAGTGCTGTGGGTTGTTAAAACTTGCACAAAATGCAGGTCTCTGTTCAGAGGTCATGGAAACACATTTCTCAAATGCTGTGTTTAAAATCTTTTGGGGGAAGGCCTTGATCTGCGGGGAGCTGATCTTAACATTAAATGCTTTGTGTTTGATTTCATAGCAAAGGTTTTTAAAGAGTTGATGTGGCTTCCTTATGTCTCCCGCCAGCTTCAATTTTTGCATACTAACTATTGTGTCTGTAATTTATCCCTTGACTCTTTCGCATTCCTATTGGACGAATGTTTTTCTAATCCATCACTATTTATAAATTATTAGAAGACAGAAGAAACAGTTCTTCTGTATTCGGTAAAGCAGTTAACCATTCTGTGTATTTATGGAACAAAGAAGAAATGCTGAGAGACAGTACCTGAGAGCTCTCTCTAGGGTGTGCCAGTCTTCCAGCAAAACACACAGAAAGCAACTGCAGGGCATGACGCAGAGCCCATCCAAGGTGATGGAATTCCTTCCCCCTGATCCAGTGGACTCTCTATTGAACCTACTCTGATGAGAATCAGTCATGTGAGGAGCCAGTTCCACACCCAAGTGCAGCAGTAGACCTCTGCCCTGGCCAGAAACTGCTTAGGGAGGTGACAGACTGAAACGATCAGTGTGAGGCAGTCAGATGGGAAGATGGCACACAGCCGCCAAATCACATGATCCAGCTCTGTAGGGATGGATTTACCTGGATCATGTTGCCACTACTTTTTTTTTTTTAAAAAGGCAGCTCTGAGTTGATATTGCAGTGCAGGAATGGTTGTAACTCAGTAACCGTTTTGGCTGACAGATCAAGTGCTGGGAAGCACTTGTGTAAGACTGGGCTGTGTGAATTGGGACTTGGTGGTTATTTCTTTTTATCTGTTTATTTTATTCATCTCTTTGAAATACCTTTCGTTTTTATATACCAGCAGCCTGACTGGAAAAGGTTAAGGTGTTAATTCAGCAAGGTTATGTATACTTATGGTCATAGACATATCCCTAAAAAGCTAAAAATAACCACTTTGGATAATCTGTAGTCATCATGTATGTTTTTTTTATGTGAAAAGCAAGTATGAGAGTATTATAAGAGGTGTACTTTATTAATTCAATGAGGAAAAGTACTTACACTTGGTGTGCATTTCTTCTAGGGAACAAAACAGATGCATTAAAACCTGGAATAAAAATGGACACTTCCAATCACCTCTATACCATGAAACATACTTCAAACACTACTAAAAACTGCTCCTTACTAAAACAGTGCTCGGCTTCCTCCCCCTTTAAGGTGGATGGTTTACATCCTTATCCATCTCTAGCACATAAGCCTGGCCTAACAGCAGTGACTAATATTCAGCAAGATTTTTCAGTTCCCTACGGGTATTTTGAATGCAGTACCAAGGAACCTCACGTGACACCTTACGTTAACTGCAAGAGCTTTGACGTGTCGGTCCAAGATTATACTGGAATTCTGCTGGATGAGAAGGTGAATGGGGTGCCTCCGATTCTTCCCAGGGTCACTGCTCCAGACCCCCCAGCCCCCAGCGACTCCCTGCCCACTATACTTGAACATCAGCCCGACAAACAGAACTGTCAGCTTCAGCTGGACAGCCCTTCCTCACAGATGATCAGCTCTTGTGACTCATCAGTACCGCTAAGCTCTCCAGCAAAGGATGCCATCGGAAATGGAGCTGACTGTTCCCTTGGATGCCCAGTGGAAAAGGGCAGCTTCCACCGAGGGCAGATGTGTGACTTTGACTGTGCTGATGAAAAGCAAAACAGTGCACTGGGACACCCGGCTGATTCTGAAGAAAAGGCTGAGGAATTGTGGTCAGACAGCGAGCACAATTTTTTGGATGATGACATTGGTGGGGTTGCTGTGGCACCTTCTCATGGCTCCATCTTAATTGAATGTGCAAGACGGGAGCTCCATGCTACCACACCGATTAAAAAACCCAACCGGAATCATCCCACAAGAATTTCTTTAGTTTTCTACCAACACAAAAATTTAAATGAGCCAAAACATGGTTTAGCCATGTGGGAAGCAAAGATGGCTGAGAGGGCAAAAGAAAAAGAGAAGGAAGCGGAACGTCTGGGAATGGAGACTACGGAACTGAGCTCCAGCAACAGGAAAGCCAAGCAACCAAGTGACAACAGAGATCTTTTTTATGAAGACAATGAGTTCAACCAAATTCCCTCCCGCCGAGCGCTGACAGTGACCAAGGACAAGGTGATCACGGTGTCCTCGTACGCCCTGACGCGCGTGGCGGGGCCCTACAACCACTGGGCGTAGGTGGCACGGGCTCCTCCTGCTGCAGGGTCACACAGGGGTTCTACGGTGCTGTTAAAGAACACATCTCCTGTTGTTTACTATTTGCTCATCTCAACCCTTTTAAGGCTGAGGTAAAAAAAAAGGGGGGGGATTTCTTCTTAAACTGTGACTTTAAAATTTGGTGGTGCTCAAGCACATTTTAAGCAAAAAAAAAAAAAAAGTTGTATAGTTTTAATACATTCTAAAGATTTTGTTTAGGTTATTAACCTTGATTGAATCATTCAGTTTATTACCTTTAGGAATTTATATTTTGGTGCTTTAAATCAAGTCTGTTTACTACAAAAATCATTTATAGGGATTTTAACAGGTTCACATGTTATGGTGTTAAATCAAATTATACAGTTATAGCTCTACACAGCTCTTGGTGCTTAACCACATCAAACAGTTAAAAATAAATAAGCTGAATTATTACTTCATGGTGCCATTGCTTTAACAACTTCCAACCATTGCTATATAGTCCAAATTACAGATAAATCTTTTAGAAAAACAATGAGTTTTGTTCTTTAGATTTGTCCTTATGTATAAAATGAAGTTATTGGTAATGATGGCTGGAAGTTGTTTTTAAGCTGTAAATATATATTTTAAAAGCACTTTCTATTTTTTAAATTAACTTGAAATAGTATAGTCTAAGGATCATATTGTCTAAGATTTGTGCATACTCTACAGAAGAAATTGTTTTATTCTTGCTGTGTAGAGTTCCGTGTTGTTACAGCTGCAGGATGTGTGCTCACAGCATATGTGGTTGGTTTAACTTGCCCTTTTTCATGGAAGATTTTATGTTGCATATAAACAACAGTTACGTATTACAGAACCTTCTTATTCTTTTCAAGAGAGTGTACAAGCATGAAATGAGGAGACGTCTGGTCAATCTCTATGTTGCTATTGCAGGACATGAATATTATTTGGGTTTTTTTAAAGGCAGCATTTATCATGGTTTCTTTGAGCAATAAGCATGTAAGTCTCATTCATTTGGAGTGTTTTAAGCTAACATGACAACTAAATTTTCTAATGCCTCGGGGTAGGATTGTTTTGGGATAAAAAAATACCCCCTAGAGTTGCCTTACTCTGTTCTGGAAAAAAAAATAATTTGGGGAAAATACAACGAAAGTGTTGGAAAATTATAAAATTGCTAATATTTAACAGCAACTTTTTTCATTAAGAATAACCTATCTGTAATACTCATCAACTTTGAGTTCAGTTTTCTTACAAAAATGTCTTGTAAATTTTTGAATCAGTTAATACATTTCACATGGAAAGGGTTGTGTCTTTCCTTCCAAACATTATGAAATTTAAGTTCTCCATTTCTGTTGAAAAGTGATACATCGTGAAACAAGTATTTGCTAAACCAGTGGAAAAACAGACACTCCATTGCTTTTAAATACTGTAGCATCCCACTCTTCTTTCTGATTCTCTTTTCCTATGTATTTCTTTTTCAAACTTATTTGAACAAATTACCAAATGATGACCTTAGCTAAGGACTGACCTCATCCTGCACCTTCTCCCACGGGAGCCAGGACTCCTCAGAGAGCTTCAGGCTCAGGCCCCACACAAGGCTGTACCTTCCTCCTGCCTCGTGTCTGCCCTGCCTGGCGATCCTGGAGGTAGAACCAAGTCAGTGTTCCAGTGTGCAAATGTACTAATGATATACTTGATATATTACACTGTAGTGGTGCTGTGTAGAGGAATAGGAGCTGTCTTGAGCTGCTTTACTGCAACCCAGACAAGGTGCTTTTTCCTGGAGAAGCTGCAGTGCATGTGCTGTATTTACAGTTCTGGTACGACAAGTACATCAGTGGTGTTTTTAACACCTGGTGCCAGTCAGGACCTTGGTGCTACGAATCCTTTGGTGCGGCTGCAGAGCCATGAGCCTGTTCTGTATCCATGTGAACATGTGTGGTGTTTGCAGGAGCGAGGGCTGAAGGACCAATTGCTATGTAACAACCTTGGGTTCAATTCTACACGTCTGCTCAAATTAACAAAGCTGTTGATGGTAGAGGATGGAGGAATTGAACCCCTTCTTTTTATCTTACCTATTTTAAGTAAAATCTGTAAAAACTGGGTATGCTGCAAATTTTAGTTCAAAGCTTACTATTAGCTCAATAGAGGATATGAAGGGATTGTAAATAATAAAACAGAGCCAATATTATGCCATCATTTTGTACCAGCAGTTTTATGCTCCTTGACTATGTAATATACAGTATACATCAAATCATTATGGTATTTTGCGTGCCTTAGATTTCCATTGGTAAACCTTGTATATTTTTGGTGAGCTGAAGGTGAGTAGGAATGGCAGCTGTCCATACAGTGAGTAGTACTGTATGTTCCCAGCTGTTCTGTCATGTATTTGCCATCTGAAAGCTCTGGCCCCATGCCATGAGCAACCATGTACAGGTTAGTCTATTGGTGTCACTGATAACACTGACAGCTTCAGTTTTTGTCATGCTGTAATTCAGCACTCCCATGTGATACACAGGTTTTTTTACACAAAATTACTAAGTTACAGAGCCATCTCTTTACCTTCTAAAATGTTTGTACCATTAAAGTGGATCTTTTTACTTGAATCTTCTCCTACAAATGCCCATATTTACCTTATGGAAACTTCAAGATAAAATTGTTCAATTGAAAAACCAGCAGCTTCCCTCTAAAAAGTGAAGTACTGAAAGGTGGATCTAAAAGGATGCCTTCAAACACAGGTGGTCCAGGTATACCTTTTTTGGAATGGCAATTCTGACAGAGAAATGTGTATCTTAACGTAATGGTTAAGCTATTAACTGATAGGTGCTAAATTCACTGTTACTACTTCATTTATATTGCTCACAGGAGAGAAATATCTCATGTCTACAATAAAATATCCCTTGTTCTCTTCCCTTGACTCGGTCCCCTAACCTGCTTTTCCAGCATGTCCTGCCTGCCAGGCTGGCTGGGCACGGAGCAGGCTGTGGTTTCAGAAGCTGGTATTTTCTATTGCTGTACTGTGGTAGACAAAATGCAACTATTTACTGTTTTTGCAACTCTGTGCTATTTCTTGTAATACTTCAGAATATTTATCAGTCTTGTACACAAATTGCATTGTTTTCAGTAATGTTACCATTTTTAACAGGATTTCTCTTAAAGTTTGCAACTCTGTGGGTCTGTTCTTTTCTTTGCTTGCCCACTCAACCACTTGTAATTTTTTCTTACCTCTTAACCAAGCCCTTCCGGAATGGCCAGACCAGGAGCTGGATCTAAACTTAAGGTAGCTGGCTAGATCAGACTTGCTTGTTCTATTTGGTTTCCATCAGCTGGCACAATGTTCTGGGTGACAAACCAGTATGTGGATTCAGGTGTGGGCTGGTGGTGGGCTGTGCTCGCAGTATGCTAGCAAAAGCTGTCCTAGTGCAACCTGGGACACCTCTGACTTCCCAGCAGAAATGTCTCATGCCGTTGTACCCTGTCCAGTTCCAGCATTCCACCTCTGCTCTGGAGGGGAGGAGCAGTGCTTTTTGCAGGAGCTGGTTCTGTTTGACTCCATGTGGGAGTCACTGCAGTTGTGTCCAATTAAACAGTGAATTTACTGATTTTTCACATGCTATTTTATTACAGAAAACAGGAAAAATTATTTCTACATGTACTTTAATCACAAGATCCAAGATGCTTTCTAAGAACTTAAAATACGTGCAGCTTTCTACCTGTAACAGCTGTGCTCAGATTTATTTTTTTTTAAAGGACTTTCTAAGCTAACCTTTACTTAGGAATAACTGCTGGTGAAAATCCTTGCCTTACCTGTGACAGTGCTTCTCTGGACTTAGGAATTAACTGCAGTATCTTAAACAACATCTTATGTTAAGCATCAGTAAATGACAACTTCTCTAGTACTTAAGATTCTTTGTAACATACAACTGTGTGGGGGTTTTTGAAGACCTTTTTAACTTCATTGTAGTATTAAGCTGAATTTGGTGGGTTAAATTTGGGTGCTGTTTATGTTGCTGCAGCCCCACTGGCTGCAAAGTGCTCATTCATCAAGCTTTTCTGGAAAATTCCATATTTTAACTTTGATGGGTATGGCCAAGAGTTGGACCCAGGTTTGTGCCACTCAGGCTGTTGCAGCCTTACCATGGTGAAGAGGTTATGCAAGGACAGATGGAGAGAGATTTGGAGTAAATGGTTACTTATGGTTAAACACAGAGCTTGTGTTGTTTGTAGCATGAGAGTGATTCAGGTCTGTAGAGAGATGCAATTCCTGCACCTCAAGTTTTAAGCAGGTCTGTGTCAGACCAGCTCCAGGCTTGAGCTCTTGACAGCTTCTTCTGGTTTGTCTCATATGACAGGTTGGTCAGTGAGACAGAAGTTACAGAAGCAGGGTAAGGGAAAACTCCATTTTCATCAGTTTCTATTTAAAATGTAAGGTCACTGCCCATGAACGTCTCTCATCTTGAAACTAGCTCCATATATAAAGCAGTCATCAGCATTGTAGTCCATTTATATAGATGGTTCTCTTTTCCACACAAATACTGTAGTTTCCAGGTCATCAGAAGGAAGTAACTGTGCCCATACTTTGTATATGTTAACAGCAGTTATATTCGGCCGTGTTGCATTCAGGCTTATTTTGGCCTCTGAAATTCAGATTAGGGCCTTTGTGATGTCTACTCCATAAAGCTGTGTTATTTCTTGGGTGAAAGGTGTCTGCCTGTGATGATCTGATCTTAAATGGCACAATTAGAGCTGAGGAACAGTCCAATCACACTTGAAAATTTCTTGGTCTTTATTTTATTGGTCTGACTTGCAGGAGGAGGTGTAGAGGGAAGATCTTTCCCTAAAATTAGGTGGCAGAGAGAGTTGCTGTTGGTTGCTGTGACACCAGGGTACTGCAATGTCTGTGTCACAGCATTGTTCTAACCAGGAAGTTGTTTCCTTGTGGATATATGTACAAACTCACCGCTTTCCACAGTTCCTCTGAAGACAGTAATCTCTCCTTGAGTCTCTGCCTCCATACACTGGTTTAAAGAAGAAAAATAAGAGGAGGGAGAGAGTTGGACTCCCTTTCCTGATCTGTGTAGGCAAATGATGTAGTGAATGCTGCATTCATCCTCAGCCTGCTGCCCCTTCCTGTGGTCAGGATAGAGAACGTGGACAGCTGATGGGATGCTGGTTGGATTTGATGGCTTTTAAGGTCTATTCCAACCTTAGGATTCCATGATTCTATACACAGCATGAGTGTATGTGTGTGTGTATATGGCCAGACTTCATGAATGAAGATCTGGGGAAGGGCTCTCCCCCTGTGGGTGTGCCCTTCCCAGCCTGCGCAGTGGATTTTTTAGGTGAGGCACAGCGTGCGCAGAACTGGCCCCACTGTTTAAGTCCCAAGGTCC
>JAWWEU010000160.1:1402118-1437978 GCA_035583155.1 Acropternis orthonyx
TTTTTTTTGTTTGTTTTTTTGTTTTTTTTTTTTTTTTTTTTTTTGGCCCAGAGTTAGAAAGCTTGACGGTGAGTGTTTCAAAGATTGCAGCAGAGCTTTCTTTCACTAGATTGCAGTTGCAGGAGATAGACACCGGGAGATCCTGCCCGCCGCCATGGCTCAGTTCGGAGGACAGAAGAACCCCCCCTGGGCTACTCAGTTTACGGCCACCGCGGTGTCTCAGCCAGGTCAGTTTCCCTCTCTCACTGTTTGAACCCGGACATTTCGCAGGTTTGGGGATTCCGTAGTCGACTGTGCACTTAAGAGCGGTACCGCGCTGACTAACTTATTGAAAGTCCGTTTAAATGGCTAACGTTGGGAGTTTTTCCCACAGTAGAGACTTTAAAGGTCATTGCCTAATACTGGCTGTTGGTTTTGTTTGGTTGGTTTTTCTAAGGGATGATAAGTAAAATCCCAGCTGAGTTTGTATTGATTTGGTCAGTAAACAACATGTCAAGTTACTCATATCCAAAGATGTGTAAATTAAATTACGTTTTATCACACTGCATCTCTCGAGGTTAAATAATAACAACACTAATAAGGCATTACAGATTTTTTTAAGTGCTGTCCGAGTTTCATTCCCAGGGCAGCCTAAATCAATGTTTACAGATTATTTTGCTTTTATTAACGTATTTCACATACTTCACGTAGGGGGAAAGTTCTCTGAAATTTGTTACTTGGGTGAGGAGGCTTTTTTTTTTTAATGCTAAATTAGAACTTAAGGATGTCGGTAACCAAATGCATTGCCCTCATAATGACAGAGGGTTTCTTTTGATTTAGCTGGAAGCCTTATTTCAGTGCGGGCTACTGTATGTTAAGACCTTTGCGGGCTCCATTTTCCCTGTTGGTTTATAGCACAAAAGGCTTTGAGGCAAGATTGTGAAGGCTGCTGCATGATGAATTTTGGTGCTTCCATTTCCAGTTCTGGAGTGCCTTTTGCTCTTCTTGAACACAAACTCTTTATTAATTAAATATTGTCGTTAGGCTGTGTGGTGTGAAAAGGCTTGAGCAAAGCTAGGATGGGAGGCAGTGCCCTTGGTGAAGAGCTGCCTTGCTAAAGGCTTGTGTGGTTTCTGCAGTTGCTCTCATTTGATGTGAAGTTCAGTGTCACACCTCCTTTGTCTGGGAGCCTGGGAAAGTTTGGGAACGCTTGACGTTCTTTGGAGGCGCATATCTGGGGTGAGAAGAACACATCTTTCTCCTGGCTCGGTTTTCTTTCCCAAAGTGAATCCTCCATCTCCAGTTTTTTCATTGGTCACTAATCCAGTGATGAGTATCCTCAGGGAGTAACTGCCCCACATGTGTTTCACAGTACTCTGTCCCAGTGTGCCTTTTCCTTTTTCTCCATGCCCATTCTGCCCCATTGCCTGCCTAAAACTGTACCTAGCCAGCTGCCCACAGGCAGGTTTTCTGTGTTCCTTTGAATAGCTCACACTTTGATTATTCAAATGGCACCAGCTCCTGCAAGAAATTCCTTAACAGCTGGAAAGGTTTGGCATTGGGAATGTGGGAGAGACAAACTCTCCTATGCCCTGCCCTGGGCTGTTCTTGATGTGTTGGCTGATGTGACAGCTAATGCATCAAATGTAGGGGTGGAAGATGGAGGGCCAGCTCCACGTCCTGTTTCAGAGGGAAAGCTGCACAAAACCTGCTGGCAGTCATCTTACAGCTTGCTGAGGTAAGACCAGGAGAGGTCCCTGGAGAAAGGGTGGATGGAGTGTACATCAACTTCTTATCCGTTTTCTTATGCCTGTGACTCTGCCCTGGGCCAGCCTGCTTGGGAGCTTCCTTAAGTTAAATGAAGTGCAAAACGTAACTGGGATAGGAGTGGTCAACATCAGTTGCTGTGAGGTTTTTCACCTGCTGAGAGAGGACATATCTCCAGGGATTTTTAGCTGTTCATCTGATCCGGCAGCACCTGACTCAAACATGAGAGCCATTAAAGACCTAACATTTGGTAGCACTTTTGCCTTCTTCCTGTGCTAGGCCCACGTTCCTTCACGTTCCCAGTGTCCTCTTCAGGTTGTCTTCTCTCCAGTCTCACTTGAAGGCCTCAGCTCCCTGTGTCCTTTGCTGCACTCCTCTCCTATTCCTGCTGCAATACACAATCACTGTGTCTGCATCCTCTTTCTTCCCTGCTGCGCTGCTGAATCTAGTCCCTGGAATTCTTCTGCCCAGCTTCTGTTTTAGAACATACTTGTTCTGGTTTTTTTATTGGCAGTTCTGACTGTGAGTTATAATCCAGAGTACTGCTGCTCACTTGTGTCTGTACCCAAGAAGTTGGGCGTATTGGGTTACCCACGTGAATGCCAGTGTTCATAGACTCACTTTAAAAAATATAGTTACCAAATTTTACATATTTTCAGAGATTTGCCCAGAGCTGTGACATGTATTTATGCATGCCAGCTGTTTTTATCCAAGTGTCAGGTTCCTTCTCCAAAGCATTGAGGTGCTTGGATATGAGGGAAAGAGATCTTTATTTTTATAACACAAGTAACATGATACATAGCATTTCCCTAAGCTGTCAAAAGTGGTGAGTGACGGTGTTATAAACGCAGTTTGATAATTGCAAAAAAGGTAGTTTCAGAGTTGGGGGTTTGTGTTTTTTACTGGTTTTGTTTTGGGGTTTTTTTGGGAATTTTTGTGTATTGCTGATGTGGATGCTGTCTTGGCCATCCCTGCTGAAGAAGTAACTAAATGAGTTAAAGCTCTTATTTATTAAGGTGTGACATTCTAGGGTAGTTGTAGAGTGAGTTACTGTGTAATGAAGGGTTCTGGGATTCCCGTGGGAGAGCTTACTAATTCCTCTCTGTGCCCGTGGTACTGGAAAGGAGACGGGCCATTCCAGGTGCCAGCAGAGATCAATATGTGAAGGAGAACCTCCTCCACATAACCCAGCCAATGTCTCTACTCCTCCTGTCATGGGTTTGTGCATCACATGACTAAAAACAGAATAAAGCCCCTTACCATGCTGGTTAAGCACTGTTAAAGCATAAATTAAATCATAAATTAAGTCATGCCTACTGCAGAAAATTACTTTTAACTTGCATAATGATGTGCAAAATCCAGAAACGCCTGCAAAGGAGAATCCCCTCCTCTCAGCAACTTGGTTTAGACACGTCTTTGGTTTGTGTGGCACTGCTTGCCACACGCTCTTCTCAGGGTAAAGGGTGAAAAACCTGTTTTTGTAGAACTGTAGATCAGGGGAAGCCCCAGCTATGCCATGTTCTGGCTGATTGGGGTTTTGTCTTTGCTGTATCAAGACTGCATTGCATTAGAGTGAAGAATGGTGCAGCTGATGAAAGCTGAAGTGCCTATAGCTCAGTATGTGGTTATTGCTGGTGGCAAAGTGTGAAAACAGGACAAGTCTGTGGTGGATCTCCAGTCACTAAGGAAGAGTAGGTGATGCAGTTTGCTGACTTGCTGTAAACAGATGTCCCATGACAAATACTCTGAGCCCAGTCTGTAGTGTGTGCCAAAGGAGTATTTTTGGAGTAGGTTGTATGGTGTTTGCATTGCAAGTATGTTAAACTTGAAACTTGAAAACCCAAGGACCCACTCTCGCAATTTCTGACAGCTGTGAGAAGGGTCCAGAGCCTTGCACAGGGTACTCCTTTACTGCAATTCTAATAAATCGGTGTCACGTACCAAGGAGTCAGATGTGGCTACGTATTTTGAAGATCTTTCCCTAATTTTAAAAGATCTCTGGATTTTAGAAGTAGGAAGAGGGCCTGCTAAATAACAACAGAAATGTGTGTTACCTAAAAAGATGCCTGAGCTGTAGCCTGGGACTGCAGTTTGTGTCCAAACCCTTTCAGCTGGCCGTGCCATGCAGTGTTGGGAAGTTGTTTGGACTGCATTTGAAGGAAGGCATCTGCATCACTGTACTTCCTGAGATCATTACAAATCCCAAGAAGCTATTGTTTGTCACTGCACGTGCTTGTTGCCAGTAATAATAATATGGCAGTCATATGTCAGTTCCACACTCAGATTGTGATTCATTCTCTGTCTCTTGTTTTTCTCTGTGATTTTTTCCCTTTTTTCTTTTTTTTTCCTTGTTTTTTTAAACTAATAATTCAAACTCAGTTGCCTAATTAATTGGAGCCTCTGACTGAGATGAGTGCACAGATGAAAGGTAGTCACATTAAACTCCTGGAATACTTTGGGGCAAAGCTGTAGAAACAAGATGCAGCTCTGAGAACCTTGTTACTTCAGGTGTTACCCTTTGAAGGGATCTTGGCAGTCTTTTGTCTTTGCTCTTTCTTAGTAAGTTGATCTGCAGTGTTGGAGGTGACAGATACCCAGTTAATACTAAATGCTAAAAAAGTGACAGTAGAGATGGCAGAAAAGGTTTTCTCTTGTTTTCCCTCAGTTGACGAAATGGGAGAAGGGTCTGGGAGTGGGCTGGGAATTGCTTGAGATAATTACAGATTGTGCTGAAAGGGAAATTGCTATAGTGAAACTGAAGAGCCGAATAACCCCAACATCTGGTATTGGGAGTAAGTGCTTTTGTGCGTACCCTTGGTACAAAAAGTAGGAGAAAACTTGCTTTGGGTGATGCTTCCCAGCTTCACCCCCATGCACTGGTTGGAACAGAACGTTAGGCTGAGGGACAGCAGCTGGCACACCATGCAGATTCAAAGGTGACAGCGTGGAGCAAGTCTCTGCACTAATGGGAATTTCTGCTCAGCATGTGGCAATAAGAGGGGAGAGATGAACACAGTGGTTATTTGCCTTGAGTGAGCCAGCAAAGCAGTGCAGCCAGGAGCAGGGAAAGTTGTCTCAGGATGCAGCAGCAAAGCTTTTGAATTATAATTAAAGTCTGCTTAGGGTGTGTTATGTGAGGCAGTGGTGAGGTTCGAGATGAGGGTGTGCTTCTGCATGGCCAAAAATGCACTTTCAAATTGAAGCTGATGATGAAACACGAGGCAAGAGGATCAAGAAAATGAGAGAAGCCTCAGATTTTGTTTGCTGACTTCTAAAGAACTGCAAATGTTGGAATTTTCCAGGGAAAAAATTTGTGAAATGCTGTACATTGCAGAATGCTTGGTCTCACTTTTGAAATACTGTTACTTCCTGGAATAGTTATGTGGCAATATTTAGTACTGATTATAGTGATTATTTTCACTGTTGCTTATATATTTAAAAATTGTAAATTGATCAGTACCATCCACTTTTCTGAAGACTGTGCTGTGCTGGAAAGAGCAGCGTGGTGGGGAGGATTGCATTGTTCGGGAGCTGTTGGGTTGGGGACTGCATTTTTGTGTGTGTGTTATGGTGATGGATCACCAGCTACAACCAATGTTTTCCTGCATCCCCGGGTCAGGAGTGAGAGCTTCATTTTGCATCCGTAAGAATAGTGTGGAGCACCAACTCTGCAGGAATGCTGTAAATCTGTTCTTCATTTCATTGTGCCTCTTTAATGGCTTTGGAAGAGAAAGAAACCCTGTTCCTCTTGAATATTCCTCAGTTTGAAGATGGCTGGCTGACCTGTTTTTGCTGGCAGTGTGTCTCCCTGCTGAGTTTCTCTTTGGATTTATTTAAACATGTGGACTAAACCGATAGCTTGATGAAGTGATATTTGATCACGCAGCTGCCAATAACTTTAAAAAAAAATCCTGCCAAAGAGGGAGCAGGTTTCCAGATACATTTGCAAGTTTTCACTCAGATTTGCATTTTGTGGGGCTCTTTGTCCCCAAAAGGTTTTGCCTGTAAATCTTAAGCACATCTAGTCCAGAAGCATAGCCCGTGGATAGCTGCTCCTCATGATTTGCTCATGTTCTGTGGTGAATTGGAGCTGGTATAGCAGTAAAATAAACTAATCCTTCCTTCCAGGCAGTTTGTGTCTAGGCAGCACAAGCCCTTCCTAGTAAGAAGTGGAGAGAGCTCGACTTGGTCCCTTTATACGTGGGGAGTGATTAAACTCCTGTTGTTACAAGGCTGTTCCTTCTCCACCAGCCCCCACTTGTCCAATACCCTGCTCTGGGCGGACAAAGCCAGCACTGAGAGAAGCGAAGCCTTGTGTGGTTGCAGAGGACACGTTCCACGAGCCTCTGTTTCACAGCTGCTCTTACAGTAAAGACTTCTCTTGCCCTTGCATAGAATGAAATGAATTAATTTACAGAGCAGAGCAGCATCCTCATTTGGCTCATCCAGAACCTGAAAGAAGTTCAGGAAAGAGTACAGGGGGTGTGTGTCTGTGGCTGGATGCAGGTGGGGATGACAACTGTAAAATCATGAGCAGCTCCAGAGGAGGAAATTCAGGTCTCTGTGCCTCTCCTGTGGTTTGCTGTTGGTAAATTAATTCAGAAAAGAAGCTAGTGAGGAGTGATCCTTGGTCTTGTATTTTGATTTGTGTGCTTCACGAGCTTGACTCGGGGGAGTACAGCACCATGTCCTGCATGTTGTGTCCCTGTTAGGAACTGGGCTGTGTGAGGCTGCTCCGAGTGCTCAGTGTTGTGTGTGTGTTCCCTTTGCAGCTGCCCTGGGAGTGCAGCAACCCTCGCTGCTGGGAGCCTCTCCGACCATCTACACCCAGCAGACGGCCCTGGCAGCGGCAGGTCTGACCACACAGACACCCACCAACTACCAGCTCACACAGACAGCTGCTCTCCAGCAACAGGCTGCGGCCGCAGCAGCTGCCCTGCAGCAGGTAAACACAGAGATCAACTGCAAACGCTCTGTAAATTGGGCGCTGCAAACCCAGAGAAAGGCTTTGTAAAGCTGAAGTACCGGGGAAAATGG
The DNA here is from genome assembly GCA_035583155.1 of Acropternis orthonyx. Lineage (NCBI taxonomy): Eukaryota > Metazoa > Chordata > Aves > Passeriformes > Rhinocryptidae > Acropternis > Acropternis orthonyx. The sequence goes on from JAWWEU010000160.1 coordinate 1,408,902, forward strand.
GGAACTTGCAGTGTAAAGCTGTGTGAACAACAGTGGGGTTGTAGGTTAGAGAAATCAGTGGTTGTATTAGTCTGTGAAGGGGGGAATTTTGGCTATGGAGGTGCTCACTTTCAGCGATGGAAAGCCTTTTGGGAGAAGGAGTTTTGCTGCATCTAAACTGAGAATCTCAAGTATCTTCCATAACTATATACATATATATCTCCTCAATAGCATTTTGCATGATTTCATACTGTGCCCTAGATACTGTCTAAGTGTCAGGCTTAACAAGAATTGCTGGCTTTAGCTAGAGAGAGAACATCAGAGTCCATTCTAAAGGCTCAGAATATTTGTTATGAAAATATTAGATGTTGCTATTATTAGTTACGTTTTGTATTAGAATTGTTAATGGTTAATAGTTTCTATCTGAAATTGCTAAGCAAATAACTTGTGTTTGCTATTATTGGGGTAATAATACTCCTGTTTATGAGATATTTTGCTTTTATCTGTTTCAGCAATATTCACAGCCTCAGCAGACTCTCTATAGTGTACAGCAACAGGTTTGTCTGATTCTTACTGTGTACATCACAAATAACTTGGAAAATAATGTCGGTTGTGCGTCTCGTAGGATTTGTCTCTGAAACCATCCTTGTATGGGAAGTTGTGAAAGAAATTTAAGTAATATTTTTTGTAGTAAAAGAGAACTTGAAGTTCATAAACTTGGAAAAACATATCCAGAATGGAAACTTGCCTACCTTCATGCAAAAAGGAGGTTTAAAAATACGTTCTATTCCACATGTACATAATTCCTACTAACCTTTGCTCTAAACAGGGCCGTGTATTTTAACTGCTGGAAAGACGCTGTCCAAGAAAAGTTCCTTTTTATGTTTTGGGGTTTTTTTATGTTCTTCAAACTTAACAGGATTCTGAAAAAGAATCAAAGGACATGGACATTATAGGCCTGAGCTGCTTCAGCTGTAAAATTTTTTTTTTGGTACTGCTATTAACTTTCAGTTCCAAAAAAATTTAGTATTTCTGCTTACTGAATAAACCTGGATTATACAATCTTAAAATGGACCCCAGGAGCACAGTGCTATGCATATGCAGACTGCTGAAATGACCAAACTCCAAAGGACTATTAACTGATTCAGGTTAAGCAAAAACTCTTACTTGTAGAGAGGAGGTAAAATTGTACAATTTCCTTAAACATATAAAATTAATTTATAACTTTATTTATTTTAAGTTGCAGCAACCTCAGCAGACCCTTTTAACTCAGGTTAGTTTGGTTTTATTGTTTGGTCTTCATCCCCAAACACAGATAATGCAAGAGTGCAAATTTGTGATATCTTGGATACTTTAAACTGTAAAATGAACCAATATGAATGGACATTTTATTGGTACAGGTTTATTTTATCCAGATGTTAAAATATGCATAGCCTTGGTTTCAAAAATTAATAGTGACCACTTTTCCTAAATCTTAAAGGGAATATGTGTGTTGATTATATTTTAATTTTTTTCTGTTTGAACTTCAAGTGTCCAATTGTTTTGCAGTAAGTAACAAAAATGGGAAAATCTTTGTCTTCCTTGTGAAGGAGTTTAACTGTTTGTGTTGCCAGTGTGTGAATAGAGAAGTTTAAAAATAATCTTGCTGAGCTTGATGGGTTTAAAACATGCAGCCCTTTAACTCACTGTAAGTTGCTCTGATTCTGTTTCACTTGAACTTTTAAACAGGCTATAAGGAAAAAAGGTCAAAGTAATTGACTTGATTTCATTATCTTGCTGTGTTCTGCTTTTGTAAGAAGGCAGGCATGTGAACTGGTGAGTTAAGGAAGGACTTGTGTTGGCCCCAACCTTTACTGACTTGTAATGCTACGGTTGGGATGTAAATGCAGAATGATCTCTAGGTGTATATTCCTGGCAAAGTTAGGAATTGATCTCACCTCCAGGCCCACTATATAAGTTGCCTATAAACAATAATGCAGCCTTCATGTCTTTTTTCTGGACAATATGCATATATTGAGGAGAGAAGGATAAACAAAGCCAGTCTTCATTCTAAGTAGGAAAAATGTTACCTTGAAAAAAAAAACCCAAAAGCTTCCGCCTTCTGAAAATCTCTCTGCAGAATCATTTCTGTAGAGTCATTTTGAACTCCTGTGTCCCTGTCTGGAGGGCCTGTTCCTCGTGGCTGTGCCCCTGGTTGCAGGCTTTATGTCCTGCTGTGTTTGCTTGCAGCCGGCGGTCGCGCTCCCGACCAGCCTGAGCCTGTCCACGCCGCAGCCCGCAGCCCAGATCACTGTGTCCTACCCCGCACCCCGCTCCAGCCAGCAGCAAACCCAGCCACAGAAGCAGCGTGTCTTCACTGGGGTGGTCACTAAACTGCATGATACTTTTGGCTTTGTGGATGAAGATGTCTTTTTCCAGCTTAGGTAAGCTGTACATACTTGCCTGCAGCACTCTGATACCCTCGCTAAATCAAATGTTTAGAGGATTGCACTCTAATTCTGGGACTCCACTGATAGGCCAGCAGTTAGCGTGTTGTTTTCTTTCAACAATGAAAGTCAGATGGCCAGAGCGATTAGGAGATGCTAGATCTGAGTTTCTTCACATCAGTTTTTGAGTTTTCCTAATACAAACACCACAGCTGGGAGATGCAGAGGGTATTAGCTCCTTTTATAGGGAATTGCAGAATTTATGGGTGATTAAAAGCATAAAAAAACTTACTACCTGCCTATCCTACCTCAGTACTGTTTGGGAAACTTTTGCTTTTGGGCCAAAGACAGGAAATTATGAAGTTCCTGTGCATACCCTGAACCAAAGCACTTCTGAATTTGGGGGTAGATGCTCTTCTAATAAGCCTTTTTTAATTAACTTTGTCTACTTGCTCCCAACTTTAAATATAACCTGCAAATGTAAAACTAGCTAAATAAGACTCTCACAGTGTGTTTTCTGTAATGTTTACAGTGCTGTTAAGGGAAAGACACCTCAGGTGGGTGACAGAGTTTTGGTAGAAGCTACTTACAATCCTAACATGCCATTCAAATGGAATGCACAAAGGGTACAGACACTTCCAAATCAGGTACGTGGGGTTACCCAGTGTCACTTGTAGTGCCTGCCTCTGGTTTAAGCTCGCTCACGACTCGTCTGTGTTGTGCTGCCAGAACCAGACCCAAGCCCAGCCGCTGCTGAAGACGCCCCCGGCCGTCCTCCAGCCCATTGCACAGCAGACATTCGGTGTGCAGGCGCAGCCGCAGCCGCAGTCCCTGCTGCAGGCACAGATATCGGCAGCTTCCATCACACCTCTGCTGCAGACACAGCCTCAGCCACTGCTGCAGCAGCCACAGCAGAAAGGTGCTCCTCTGGTTTTTTGGGGGTTGCTCTGGTGCTTCACGCGTGATGGTTGGTTGGTTGGTTGTTAGTCAGAGGGCTGACATAGTATGGAGAGGACCCTATAATTTTCAGATTGAATATGCCTTCCTGCAGCTCTGTGCAAGGCACGTTGCCTACAGTAGCTTAGTGAAATCCTCATGGACTCCTGTTCATATTAAGATTGCATAATCTGAAAGCAAAGGCAGTGTAATTTTTATTCTTTCACAGTTCAAAGTGTTAATAGCAGTGTAGTCCTTCAGTATCTTCTGCAGTGTTCAGCCCTATCAGGTGTCACACAGTTGTGTTGTTAAAACTATTACATCTTTGTTTATTTATTTCAGTTAACCATGTTGGCATTTGAGAGAAAAAATGCTGCCTAACATGGCAAACCTAAAACAAAGGTGGTTGTGGGGTCTCTTGAACTTTGCATGGCTGAGGAATCAGAAATAAAACTGAGAATAAGATAATATAAAGACTTGTCTTACTCACAGTAAAAGCAAGGGTAGAAGGTTCTAAGCTCTCACCTAAGCAGAGGTCTTTTTTATAAACGCTTTCTATAATCTAATTCGTCCTGGTTGTTCACTGGTGTTTAGTAGTGTTTGCTCCATTTAAATAAGTTGGTTAAATGTCTTAAGACAGAAAAAGTATGTGCCGAGGGATTGATGGACCAGTATAATATATGGATTTAGGAGTAATTTTTAAGGCTGCTAGTTGTATTTACCGATGAATAGCCTCAAAAGTAAACACAATTTAGGTTTTCTTCAGTTCAATGAGTAGGTAGTATGTCTGTCTCAATTTACTTTTCCAAGAGAAGGCTTAGCTATTTACTGCAATAGCTTCTATGTGCTTAGGTTATGTTAGCGTCCATCTTAAAAAGATGCATTTAAGCCAGTGTCACTTAGTAAAGTCTCATTTTGCATCAGTGAAGGCAAGCTTGGGTCTCTTGAGTTTTTTTGGCTGGGTGTTAATAATTAGGTTTATTTGTTTAGAAAATGCACACAAGTGAAACAAATGTAAAGCAGCAATGTTTGTAGACTGTAGATAGTTCTGTATTGACCCTGTACATTTCTGTTCCAGGAGGTTTGTTACAGCCCCCAGTTCGTCTGGTTTCACAGCCTCAACCAGCTCGAAGACTTGACCCCCCATCCCGATTTTCTGGGAGGAATGACCGAGGTGGAGACCCAATGCCAAACAGGAAAGATGACAGGAGGTGTGTAGAGAGACTGTGATGAAAGCATTCGATAGATCTGTCCTCACCCAGAGCTGAGCTGCTCCAGAGTGAGCCAGAGAGGCATACAGATGGCTTTACCTCATCTATCAGTGAAGAGTTCTTGTCTCTCTGATGTGAAGGAGTTCTGTAATCAGTGTCTCTTGTAGAGAGGGACTGTACTAAAATGTCTCTCCTTTTTGTGAGTCATCTCTGACAGGTCTGACTTCCCTTGTGCCAGAAACCATTTTGTGTTACCAGCGTGCAAAAACACTTGTCTCTTGTATGCATTTCTCAAGCCGTGAGAGAGAGAGAGAGCGCCGCCGGTCCCGGGAGAGATCCCCACAGAGGAAGCGCTCCAGGGAGAGATCGCCCCGGCGGGAGAGGGAGAGGTCCCCGCGCAGGCCCCGCCGCGTCGTCCCTCGTTACACGGTCCAGTTCTCCAAGTTTTCCTTGGACTGGTATGTTCGTAGTGCCAGGTGTTCACCTACATCCCCTTTAATGCTGGGCACAGGTCACTGTGAGCCGTGTCAGCATAACGTGTTTAGTCAGTGTCAAATGATGGTCTTGTCTTCAAAGAAAGATCAAATATGGAACAGCTGAGAACTTCGGATGATAAACTTATTTGAGGTTCTGTGTTATTTTTGAATGCTTTATAACCCTATTTAATAAATACTGCCTGACACGCAGACACCTTCATTGGAAGAGTTCAATAGTTACTTGCTTTTAAATTTAATCCATGATATTCTAACATAAATGTAGTGCTCTCAAGATCTTATATATATACAGTGTCAAATATACAACGATTGTATTTGCAATTACTATACCCCTTAATTGTGTGCTTTGTGAATTATTGCTTTGTTGCTGTCTCTTTGAAACCATGCTCTTTATTTCAGCCGTAGCTGTGATATGATGGAGTTGAGGAGGCGGTACCAGAACTTGTACATCCCAAGCGATTTCTTTGATGCTCAGTTCACATGGGTGGATGCTTTTCCTATGTCTAGACCATTTCAGCTGGGAAACTACTGTAATTTCTACGTGATGCATAGAGAAGTAGATCCTATAGATAAGAATGCTGCTGTCCTCGATCCACCTGATGCTGATCATCTGTACAGTGCGAAGGTTTGTACGGGGTTCCACTGTTCTGACTGTTCATTGGAAATGCTTTATATCAACAGGGTGCAAAAGGGAGTATAACTGTACTGAAAACATTCTACAGCTATTTGAGCAAAACGCAGCATTTTAAACTTTTTACTGAAAAGCTGGTATGTAGAGCTTGAAAAATCCTGACTGGAATTCAGTTTGTTTGTCCTAAATCTTGTGTTTACTGAGGGCTCTTCTGTTCTCTGCACCCAGTTGCAGTGATCTGATTATAGGAAAACCAGCTTCTGCAAGATCCCTGAATTATTACTTAGGCAATTCATTCTGAATAGTTAATGGAGCCCTTTTTTTTCCTTCAAGAGTACTTTCTGTGCAGTTTGTGTTGCTCTGTTTAGTGGTATATCCTTGCCTCTTTGCCTCCTTTTCTCATCTCAATATTTATTGTTTTGTTTAAAGTAGATCGAGATTAGATTATCTGGATGTCAGAACAAGCTGCATCAAGGGCTGTAATCATGTACAAAAGACCCCAGTATCAAAAAAATTTCCTAAAACCATTTGAAATATCTTTCATGAAAATAGGGCTGAGATTTCTAGGTCAATCTCTTTTAGAAGTATTACATGTTATAGATAGGTTTAGAAACAACTGCCTTTAGCCCCCATATTTTACTTGCCTTCTGGATATAAAAACTGTAAAGCCTTGGCTTAAGTATCAGACATACTGTTTTTTCAGCCTATTTGTGCAGAGCAAGAGTTGTCTTTCAGAAGGTTAAGCTTCAAAATACAGTCAGTAATTGAGGAAGAGCATTATGGTTCACCATATACCCTGTTTAGGGTAGAAAGCAACCTTATTAGATTTTGCTTTGTGTGTTTCCAAGTTGTGGTCACTGTTCACCAAGGCTGATGTGACTTCCCCACAGGTGATGCTGATGGCCAGTCCCAGCATGGAAGATCTCTATCACAAGTCCTGTGCTCTGGCTGAAGATCCTCAGGAACTTCGGGATGGATTTCAGCATCCTGCTAGACTTGTAAAGGTAAATATGCTTCAATGCCAGCCACTTTTGGCAATAAAGGTTGGTTATAGAGCTTTACAGTGTTTGGCAGTAAGAGAGGAGCTTGGAGGCAACTGAATGATGGCTTCATTTTTCCCTCTAAATAGACCTAGTTTATATGTCAAATCTTTTTCTAGTTTATAGGAACTTCATATTTGCTGCTTTGTTTAACTGAATTAAACTCAAGCAATTATCTTTGTTAGCTGTCTTTTACAAGCACTTAGTTCTTTAAGGGCTCGGCTGTGAAGAGAATACACATGAAGCAACAGTTAAGCGACTGTTGTGTTAATGAAACTTAACTATTGTTGAACTAAACAGCCCGTAAGTGCTGTGGTGCTTGAGGACAGCAGACTTGTTTTCCACTCAAATTCTATTTTCTAGCAAGTGGGAATACTTTAATTTACAGGTATGATGCTCTTGTCTCAACTTTTGTAGTTTTTCTTTATCACTTTTAAGCAGGCACATCCATAGATGTGTATCAGAATTAAAACACCATTTAAATCAGTATCTGTCTTTTGCATTAGAAAGCTTTCAATTGCAAAGGAACAAGCCTGTACCAATAAACGAACTCGATGGAAAATCTTGAAGCAAGAATGAGTGATGATGTTTTAAACCTATTCCATTGCTGAAATAATCTGTGGAAAAAAATAACTGAACTCTTTCTTGACTGATTTTCGTTTTCAGATTTCAAAATAATGTGACGGTTTACTCACGGATTTCAGTGTGTGTGCTGTGAAATATTCTTTGCACTTTGGGAAAATGACTTTTTGCCCCTAGCAGGGGAACATTCAGAAGACTCTTTTTGTCTAGTTTTTAGTGGGTATGAAAGGCAAAGATGAAGCTATGGCTATTGGAGGACACTGGTCCCCATCACTGGATGGACCTGACCCAGAAAAGGACCCCTCGGTGCTGATAAAGACGGCTATTCGTTGTTGCAAGGCTCTGACAGGGATTGACTTAAGTGTGTGCACGCAATGGTAAGTACTGTGTTGCAAAGCCAAGGGCATTGTAGAAACACTTGTCTGTTACCAGGAGTTAAAAAGAGGAAAGAAAGCTGGAAAACCCTGTTTTTCTTCGTCAGCTGCTCTTGGTAGTTCAGGTAAACTACTCAAAGGATGTTCTGTTTGGTAATAAGCTTGATTGGTGCCAACTGTGCTGAATACTGCATTAAGAACTAATTAAAAATTCTGGATTTATTTTGACATACTGTAATTTTTTTAATGGATGTGTGTTGAAAATATTTTTCATTTTGTGCATAGCTGGAGAGGATCGTCAAGAGAACTTCATTTCATTGTTCTTTTGTTATAAATGAATAGCCGCTTGTTACACAGCCATATTTTCTCTTGATGAGTTTCTGTCCTGTGTTAACACTCACTTCAGTTGTACTAATACCAGGAAATTCTATTGTATGCTAAATTTAAAGTGCCTCAACAACTTCTGTTTGCACATAAAACGTATGTGTGCTAAACAACAAGTTGCATAAAAAGCATTGTGTTGGTTTTCCTCCTTTTCAGTTGCAATCCCGTTTTACAAGTGTGCCAAAAGAGAAAATATGGCTTCCATAATTTTTTTCTTTAGATAAACTTCAAGGTCTTGCAGCAAAGTTTCTTTACTTGATGTGCTACAAGTGATCTAGGCTCTTTAAAAATGTATTGTAGAATTTTTTTTCCAACATGCTTCTTCCCTTGCAACAGGTACCGTTTTGCAGAGATTCGCTACCATCGCCCTGAGGAGACCCACAAGGGGCGTACGGTTCCAGCTCATGTGGAGACAGTGGTTTTATTTTTCCCGGATGTTTGGCATTGCCTTCCCACCCGCTCAGAGTGGGAAACCCTCTCCCGAGGATACAAGCAGCAGCTGGTCGAGAAGCTTCAGGGTGAACGCAAGGAGGCTGATGGAGAACAGGCACTGAACGCTAATCCCTTTTTCTATTTCTGCTTCTCACAGGCACAGGAACACAGGCACAAAATGCACACCACACACTACACCACACACATACACAGGAGGAACATAACTGGTAACAATGACTGGTAAACCAGCTTTCAGCAGTGTAGTGGATGTTGGTTTTTATTTCAGCTAGTTCACTAACTTTAAATGTGTGTGCTGATATCACAAATGGAATTAAATTGTGCTTACGATGCGCAGAACATTTTTTATCGTAGATGGTAGTTGCTGGAATCTGGGACCAGTTGTTGAGTGAGATGCAGTTTATGAGTAGCTGTCTTTAAACATTTTGCCATTTTCTAAAATTTCTAAATTCTCTCTTGTGGCCATTTCTAATTGTGATCTTTGAAAATGAACAAACACTAGTCTGAAACATCTGAATTTCAGGCCATGTGGCTGATGAACATCTTGGAATAAGGGAAGGTCTGACTGAACAAAGAGTAATTTGGGGGATTTAAAATCTGGGGGAAGATCACACACTGTGTGGTTACTGGAGACCAGCAGTGTCTGTGTAACCCCACCATTCTTTGTGGTGTTGCTTATCACCCTTTTGTGTTCCACAGATCTGGCTTGTATTGGCTGAGTGGCACTGTGATCATTTATAAAGTGGTAGAATGTGTGTGTGAACTTGTCGAAATAATAACTTTAGGAGAAGACTGTCTGAAACAGTTGTGACCTTGCACAGATCAGCAACAGAATTTAAAAAATAACTGAAAAGCTTGAAAGCTTTCTGAATGATAATTTCTAAATTTTATTTGTCAGGATGAAGAGGAAAAGGATGATGGGGAAGCTAAGGAGATCTCTACACCTACACACTGGTCTAAACTGGATCCAAAAACAATGAAGGTAAACACTTCTTGAAGTTTGATTCTGTGGTACATTTTCACTTTTAAGACGTGACTTGAAATACAGCTGTGGGCAAAAAAGCAAAAAAGCTTAGTATTGTTTTCTCTTTGCTGATTTTATAGGCATTAGATGTGTTATCACAGTAAGCAAGAATAGCTCCTGATTTTAATAAGTGAATACAGCTAATTGAATCTGTTTTGAACTTTGTCCAGGATTCACATATGATACTTTAACTGGAAAATGAAAGTTCTGCAGTAATCTCCCAGATTACTACTTGTATTAAAAAATGTGGGGTCTAAAATACTTCAATGTTAGTTTAAAAAGCATTGGTTGTACAACAGTATGTCAGGAGACATCATAAAAAGTTTCCTCAAAAGAAATAATAATATTAAACTATTTTACTATAGTAAAATCCTTTCCCTGCGTCTGAGAAAAGTCCCTCAGAATAGAGTTCTTTGAGGCAAACATACTTCTAAATGTTTTTTGCATCAGTAAATCTTAGTGGGTTTCAGCACATATTTAAAAAATGTGGTTGACTTTTCAGTGCTGTTTACTTTGCCTTCACTTTCTCTGCTAATCAGATGTTTTGTAATGTCACTGCTTGATAGCACTTACAGAGCTTTTATTTACCAGGTAAATGACCTTCGCAAAGAGTTAGAGAGTCGAACTCTGAGTCCGAAAGGACTGAAATCTCAGCTGATCGCTCGACTGACAAAGCAGCTCAAAGTAGAGGAACAAAAAGAGGAGCAAAAGGAGCTAGAGAAGTCTGAGAAAGAAGAGGAAGAGGAGGAAGATAGGAAATCTGAAGATGACAAAGAGGTTAGGATTTGGACGTACTTGGTTTAAGTCTTCTTAAGTACACAGCAAATACTGTATTAAAAATTTGTATAAATAAGTTCAAAAAGTACAGGAATTTGTATTTGGTGAATCTACTTAGTTGTGCTGGGATTTTGTAGTTCTTGGATAACTTCACTGGGAACTCTTGCTGTAACTTGACTTGCTGAATTGGAAAGAAATCTTGGCCAATTTGAATTTCTTTATATCAGCCAAGTCAGCTGAAATGTGCAACTGCACATAGGGTGCCTGAATTAATGTTAAACTTTCAATGTCTGGAAAAATAAATCCCAGATCCTGAGAAAAACCATGCTCAAGAACAAGTGAACAAACTTAGCAAGATCTTAACTTCTTAAATCTACGTGAAAAGCAGCTGCTTGATTGTATTGGCTTCTTTGTCTCAAACGTACCAGCTTCTTCACGTGGCTGATGGTTTGCTTGGCTTTGTTTTCCCTCATTATGAAGCTTTAATTTTTGATTTTGGATAAGCTTGCTGTCCATGGAAGTTTGTCAGTTTGGCAGTTACAGTATGACTTAGTCTGTTTTGCTGTTCTGCAAGGACAAACAAGATCTGTGCAAGGCCAAAGCCCAACCACAGAAAAGGGGTAGAAATGTCTGTAGACTGTATTGTGCATTAGTTGCTTTTAAACTGCCTTTTTGTGTGTTACCTGCTAACCAGTTTGGGCTGATAGGAAATGTATCTCTGTAAACCTTGTTGAGGGAGCAAAGGCCACGTGCTTGCTAATTCTGTCAGCTGCTGCTGCCTTCTCCCGTGGCTTGGATGGGCATCAGCCAGCTTGGGGTTTGTTGCCACAGCTTTCTCTGAGACTAGAGGGGAGCTTTGATTGTGCTGGCTTTTTAAAAAGCATGGACTCTGCCGTGACTGTTTTCTGTGCTCCAGAGACTGCAGTGTTTTCTTTCTTGGCAATCAGTAAACTGGTGGCATTTTACCATTTGTAACCTTCTGTTTCACTTGCATTGGTTGTATCTGTAGGGAAGATTGCGTTTTCCATAATCTGGAGCTGAGTAAACTGGTAACTGTAGAAGCTGTGTTGGGTGTCTTTGGAGAGGTGGCGTGTGAAGCCTTTCTCTTCCTTTGCAAGGAATCAGCAGCTTGCTGTGCTGTACAGCTCCGTGTTGCTTTCAGCATCTTAGGCTTTCCTCTGCTTTCTTCCAAGCAGAGAGCCCTGAAAACCAGCATCCAGCCTGAAACTTGAGCTTTGGAATATGCTCTGTGTTATGTTTCTGCCCCTTTTCAGGAAGAGGAGAGGAAACGTCAGGAAGAAATGGAACGTCAGCGGCGGGAGAGACGCTACATCCTGCCCGACGAGCCGGCGATCATCGTGCACCCCAACTGGGCAGCCAAGAGTGGCAAGTTTGACTGCAGCATCATGTCCCTCAGTGTCCTCCTGGACTACAGATTAGAGGATAATAAAGAACATTCCTTTGAGGTAACTCAGCTACTTACAGTTTGCCTTTAAAGTTGTCCAAGTTGCATAATGGCACAGCAAAATAAAACTGCAGCGAGTTTGGTTTCTTTGTGCAACACGTGGTCTTTGGTACATGGTTTCCAACAGCAGTGTAGTCACTGCATGATCCCCAGAAGGAAGGCACAGGTTTTCACACATGGAATGGAGTTTGTAAGAAATCTGACACTACATAAAATTGAAAAGTTACTAACATGGCACCTCATAGCTATTTTATAATAATTACACACATTTTTAATAAGTTTTAAAACTTTTGGTCAGATCTCTTAATCATTTTTTTCTATTTTGTGCAGGTGTCATTGTTTGCCGAACTCTTCAATGAGATGCTTCAGAGGGATTTTGGTGTCAGAATTTACAAAGCACTGATTTCTCTCCCAGAGAGAGAGGACAAAAAAGACAAAAAAAGCAAAAAAGATGAGAGAAAAGAAAAAAAAGAAGAAAAAGATGATGAAACAGATGATCCAAAACCTAAGAGAAGAAAATCTGGAGATGATAAAGATAAAAAAGAAGACAGAGATGAAAAGAAGGTCTGCAGTTGGCTCATATGCATCACTGTCCTGTCTGGATCGATATTAAATTGTTTCTATTTCAATTTTGCATTATTGCTTTCAAAAACTCAGCTCTGGTAGTGTTAATTAATTGATTTGACTTCTTGAACTATTTAAATATCCTTCAGTTATACTCAGGAGTATAAAGGGTTTAGAGATGTATTGGTGGGAGCATTTTAACATTCAGCTGTATCACACAGATTTGTATCTGTGTTCTTAAGTGACTAATCAGAGAAATGCAAATTCTGAAGGACTAGCAGTGGGTTTTTACTTTGCTGGTGTTTGATGCTGATGAGAAAAATTTTTTGGAACTTTTGTTACAGAGGGAAGATAAAAGGAAAGATGATTCTAAAGATGAAGAAGAAACTGAAGATGACAATAATCAAGAAGAATATGATCCGATGGAGGCTGAGGATGCTGAAGACGAAGATGAAGGTATCTTGAACTATGAATTTTGTGACCCATAAATTTATTTTTTTTATTGTCACTGATTATGTTCTTTGAAGCTGGAGAACACACTGGATGTAGACACTTTAAAATTGCATTATTAGACTAATTTTATTTTAGTAATTCCGACAAGTTCTACATCAGATGTAAGTACCTTTATGCAAGGCATTGTGTGATCAGAGTTGATGTGAAGTAGCTGTGGTGCTCTGAGTGAGGCATGCATATAGAAGTGGTTTTATTTTTTTCAGAATGCAGACCACTCGCAACTCCCATTGAAGTCAGTAGGAGATGTGAGTATTCAGCACCTCTGAAAAACCAAGCCACTTTTACGTGCCCAACTTCCTACTCCTCAGTTCTGGAATGTCATCTTGGCTTTGCTAGGACAGAATGTAGTGTGGGGTGCTCTTTACATGATGTTTTAAGAAGTTTGGGTGGAGTTGTGTTTGCCTGAATAAATAGGGGAAGGGTCTGGAGGACTCTCCTGTCTCTCCAGGAAACAGCAGTAGCCCTGTTTCCCTGCCCAGAGATTCAGAAGGGTGTAAGACTTCGTGTGCACTTCTTGGTTTGTACTTTGGGGTAGCTGTTCTTCTGTGGAGAGGTTTTGCTAGAAATATGGGTTTGAACTGTGTAGATACTTCAGTCCCAGCATTTTCAGTTGTGTTTTTGGCAGAGTGCTGCACCAGCCTTAAAAAAATCAGTGCTCATCTGTGGTTTCCAAAATAACTCCTATTTGCTTAGAATTTGTGAGAGAGCCCTGGGCTTGTCTGTTTTGTACAAGTGCTGCTTGCTTCCCATAATCTGTCCTTGTGCCATTCCCAGTCAGAGTTGCTGAGAAACTCCCAACAAGCCATGGAGGTGCAGGAGAAAGCGGTTGGTTCTCAGGAAAGGGTCAGTAAAATTAGCCCTAAAGTGTTGTGATACACAGTTTTTTCGAAAGTTTTCCTCACAAGAAAGGTGAGCTTAAAGCTGAACTTGGCACGTGATTCTCTGGCCCAAGACTTGCACAATAAGGTACAGAGCTGCATGTCATAACCCATCCCCAGCAGTTGTCATTATCCCCTCTTCCTCAATTCACTTTTACTGTAGTGTCCACCTTTAAACAAAAAACCTGCCATTTGTCATTCACATCTAGTAAGTGATGTGATCTATAACTTTTTGAAGAATCTAATTCATAGGAACAAACACATGCTTTTAATTACATACTTTTGGGGAGATGTATTATATAAAATATTTGAGAGTAAATAATACTGAATTTTGGAATAACCATAGCTGAGTGCAGGCTCTGCCAAGCCTCATTAGGGAGAACTGAGGTAATTTTCTGCACACCACCTAAATGGATGGTGATGTTGGCAGAACTCACTTTGGCCTCGTTAGCATTTGTTTCAGCTCTTCTGTCCTGTGTGTGAAAAAAACACGGGGGAAAAATTTATAAAGGGCTTATGTTACAGTAAGACTAGAGAAAAATGATATTTTAACAGGGCTAACTTCAGTGCCTTCTTTTATCATTTTTCAGGGAAGTATATTGCAGTAGTTTGGGGGTTTACCTGGACTTCTCTTAGTGGCCACATGTGTTTTGAAGTAATGATTATATAATCGTTTGCTGTGGGTATGTTGAATTTTCTTTCTGTTTTCCAGACCGGGATGAAGAGGAAATGAACAAACGGGAGGACAGAAGAGAGGGAAATAGGCATTGTAAAGAGAGGGCGTCTAAAGATAAAGTAATGAACTCCTTTCTTGATAACTGCTTAGACCTTGTCAGCGATGTCCTAATTACAGCTTAGCTTTAGTTTTATTGTAAGACCTGTTCACTAAAGGATTGAGGGGAGAAGAGACATTTTGTATTGTATAATTAGGTTAATCCATGACATTTTATTACATACTAGCATGAACAAAAGGAAAGTGTGTCCCCAGATATTCCTATCCATTGTGCTGCTTTTCTTTTAAATACTTGAACGTTTACTGGTCTTAAATAGTTTGGTTATATGTGATCTAAGTAGGTAAATGCTCATAATATTAATTACTCAACTGAAAGTAATGATAAAACGAACGGAGAAAAAACTTTTTAGATGATCCCGAAGTGATATTTTAACTCCTTAATGATCCCATCTTCTGTAGGAGAAAGACAAGACCCAGATGGTGACTGTTAACAGGGATCTCCTGATGGCTTTTGTTTACTTTGACCAAAGTCATTGTGGATACCTTCTGGAGAAGGACATGGAGGAGATCCTGTACACCCTTGGACTGCACCTGTCCCGCGCTCAGGTCTTGTATAGCACGAGAAAACTCCGAAAGTGTTACAGCAGTGTTGTAAGGGGGAGAAATGCAGTTCAGCTGCTGAAGGCTTTGCTTACATACCTGATCGCTCATGTTTATGTAACCACCTCATACAATGAAATACGAGTTTAATCTTTTGTAATTGTCTCGGAATGACATGGGAAAGTTGGCAGTTCTCAATATGCACATATTGGCTGTGTAGCTTTTGTCTCAAAATCCTATTTCCTTTTCTTGTTTGTTTGCACTTTAAGCCCCAGTAGTTGAAGTTTAAAAAGCTGCGCAATTTCTCTTTAAGTTTTCCAAGTTAAAACATTCTTGTTTAGGTAATATGATACCTGTGTGTTATGTAAAACTGTTATTTCTTCCCATGGCTGTGTTGTAGGTCAAGAAGCTGCTTAATAAAGTAGTGCTTCGAGAATCTTGCTTTTACAGAAGATTAACAGACACTTCTAAAGATGAAGAAAACCAAGAAGAGTCTGAAGAGCTACAGGAAGATATGTTAGGTCATATATTTATTTTTTTTATGCCACAACTTCCAGAGAATTATTTCTGCGTGAATAGTGAGAGTTCTGAGGTACTTGCTTTCTTGCAGAAAATAACTGAGCCAGTTGGAAAAAGTAAATCTTTGGCATTTCATAAATCACAGTATCTTTGTCTTCCAAGATACCTTGTTGCGCACCTCTGGGATAAGAACAAGAAGGAGGAGGACAGAGGTTAATGTTGAATTGCTATGAACAGGAGCAACATTTCTCATTGTCAGTTTTGAAGTCAGGAGGATCAGACTTGTAGAACAGAGCCTGACTTTTGAAGACAAATTACTGCAGAAAAGACGCATAGGATGATGTAATGAGAAAATGCTGCTTTTTTGTGGGGGCAGTTGGGGTAAGGGGGAAGGAGGGAAACATGAGGGACAGACCAGCAGGCTTGAACCTGTATTTACTCTGCTAGGAATTTAATCTTTTAAGAAGTTCCTGAGGGTGGTCACTAGAACAGCAGAAATGATGCTGTGGTTGTTTGCAGGGAACCGGCTGCTGCTGCCGTCGCCCGTGGTGAAGCAGGAGGCTAAGGCCGCCGAGGAGAACGTGGGGCTCATCGTGTACAACGGGGCCATGGTGGACGTGGGCAGCCTCCTGCAGAAGCTGGAGAAGAGCGAGAGAGTGCGGGCAGAGATCGAACAGAAGCTGCAGCTCCTGGAGGAGAAGACAGGTGGGATGGTACTGGGAAGGCAGAGCTTAAAGAGACACCGAGACTTGCTAAGTAGAGAAATCAACTGGAGTGATATTTGGGATTGAAATCGTAGTTACTTGCTTGCCATAAATGGCGCTGGTTTCTATTGCCCAAGCCCTTTTAACTTGCACACCATTGTTGAGCAGCATTGTCCTGCTGAAATGCTTTCACCTTCTTTATGAAAGACTCCCAAATTCAGCCAGAATTAAATATTCTCAGACGTGATGCAATGAAGTTTTTAAAAATTAGTATTGTGGTGTTGGCACATAAATAGGATATTAAGATGCAAAGTACCTGCATTGGGAGTGACTTGACTTTCTTGTTTTGTCCCTTCCTAAGATGAGGATGAAAAAACTATACTACAGCTGGAGAATTCTAACAAAAGTCTATCTGGGGAGCTCAAAGAAGTAAAAAAGGACCTTTGCCAACTGCAAGAAAATTTGAAGGTCTCAGATGATAAAAAATTGCAATTTGAGGGTCAGCTGAATAAGACAATCAAAAGTTTAGCTACTGTTATGGATGAAATACAGAGTGTTCTTAAACAGGTAAGAGTTAATTCTATTTTTTACTATTGTATGCAACCTTCTGTCGACTAAATGACTGGAACAGAAACTTCAGAATAAACAATTTTGACATGAATTCAGGGCAGTAGTGTCTTAGCACATATATGGAAGAAGCTCAGTGTGATACTGGTTTTTTTAAAGGAAAAAAATGTGATTTTTTTTTTATCAGTTTGCAACACATGGTCACGACTTAAATGTTCTTTAAAATGCATAAATATTAATGTAAATCTCAGACTATTTTACTTCTTTCCTGTCCTTGTCCATGCCCGAAAGCCCAAAACGAGTTTTAAGCAAACCACATAACGCTCCAGAGCATTTGTACGTCTCAGCTGGTTATAACTAAACCAAGCTGGACACCAGGTCACAGAATATTTAAAGCCAACAGCAAACAGTGTCTTTGTCTCACACTTCTTTACAGTTCACATGAGAAGTATCACTTCCACAATTCATGTCATCCTCTCCCGGTTTTTCTTTTCAAGGATATTGTGAAGAACGAAGATAAAGATCAGAAATCCAAAGAAAATGGAGCAAACGTATGATAAACTGCTGCTGTTTAGAAGAATGGTGTTACATAATGTAATATAAATCATGATACCAGAATGGATGGGAAGTTGATGCATGTTTGATTTTAGTAGTATAAATATCTTAGTTCCAAAAGATGTATAAAGTTTTATGAACGTGAGTGTCTGCTCCTGAAGATTGCTTGTAATTCTTAGCATTCAATTTGAGACACTCCTCGAGTGAAAATAATTTTGCATTGCAAAAAGTTTTAGGATCAACTTTGTTATAGTTTTAACCCTAATGAAGTTCATCAACGTTAATGAACAGTAGCAAGTATTTAATTACCAAATGTTTTTCATTGAAGTCTAGTGAGATCAAAATTTTCATTATTTATAGACCTGCCATTTTTAGGTTTTTGTCTTTATTTCGGTCTAATTAGTCTTTTTGAATTCAAATATAATTCACAAAATAGCATGCTGCTTAATTTTACAAGTAAAGATTTTTTTTTTAAAAAAAAGCTTCT
Source organism: Acropternis orthonyx (assembly GCA_035583155.1). Taxonomy (NCBI): domain Eukaryota; kingdom Metazoa; phylum Chordata; class Aves; order Passeriformes; family Rhinocryptidae; genus Acropternis; species Acropternis orthonyx. The sequence goes on from JAWWEU010000160.1 coordinate 1,426,795, forward strand.
TGGATTTTTTTTTTGCTTCCACTTGTCACAACTTTTTTTCCCTTCCAAATACAACTTTCTTCCCCAAAGCTGCTTGTATTAAAGCCTCATAATATCCAGTAGTTCAGATGAGTTAAGAAAGCAATAGAAACCTACCAAAATACTGGTAGGATTGTGAGATTTATATGAAAATACATGGGCCTGTTTTAATGTATGTCATTTGTGTTCATTAAATTGTTCTTCTCTTTGGATTAATAGATATACTCCTTTTTAATTACAAATGCAGTGTATTAAGATGTATGGTTGGGTACAAGGCCGGTAGATGTCAGAATAATGCCTTACATGGAGAAAAAGCTGCCAGTGGAAACAACCTTGGATTAAATTTGGACTTGTTTCTTAATATGAGTAATTGCTGCGGAGACTTTAGTCCAGCCAAAGGATGGACGCACAGTATCAGTACTGCATGTTGTAATTACAAAGGAGCAGGACACAGCTTGGTTTGGTGGAAATGGGTAAGATGGCCTTTCTTTGTGTTCACAGATCACAAGAGATTGATGCTTAAAACTTAAGGTGACATCGTTGTCAAAGGCAACTTACAGAACGTGTGAAATTTGAACAGTTGTGTTTTGGTGCAACTCCCAAGAAAATTAGGGAGTTTGAAGGTTGGAACAGAATTGTTTTCTTACAGAAATGCTTAATTTTAGCAGATCTTTTCTTTTTTAGCCTAGATGTCCTAGGTAACTAAATACCTGTTAGGAGAGTCCAAGTGCCATAATATGTATGAATAACCTACATGGAAACTCATGTAGCTTTAATGAGATACACATTAAAATGCCTGAATTTATGTTCAAAAGAGTCTAAGCTGGTGCTTTTATCACTTACCTTTCTTGGCTCTTTTGGAGCTAGACAAGTGATACATCTTTTCATTAAACTAACACGCATAAGCTCATTCATCTCAGCTGAGTCACTGTATAATATCTGAACTGTTCACACGTAGGAAATACTATAAAAACACTAATTGTTGTATATAAGTACACAGAAAATGCATGCTTTAAGAATTGGGAGTTAACATCTCAGAGTGATTGAGGATGAGGATTGAATTTATCTTAGGAAAAGCATTATCTGTGGTGTACAGATGGTGTTAACAAATTCTTTTGTAATCAAATTATATTTTTCACCTTTGTACCTGACTGTTGACAGCATGTTTAATTTTTGACATTGAGCACCATTGATTTAAATGGACTTGAAAGAATTGTGTTTGAAATACTTTGTTCATGAATTTCAGTAGCACAGGTAAACACACAGGCAAATGAGTCCAGAATTCAAGAGAATGTCATTGTAGGCCCACTGAAACATCTGAAATGTTTTGCTGGGGTATTTCTACCTTAAACTGCTGAGCTGAAAGCAGTTGTTACAACAAGTAGGCCTCCTCTGGTGTTTCAGTAAGGGACCCTGTGAAACAGTTGCTACAGTGATACAGATTTTTACAATATTTAAGAAAAAAAGATAATTTGTTAGAATGACTGTAATCTTTCTCTATACTGCTTTGATGTAATAGTGTTTCAGATCCTATGTACAGTTGTCTGCGTTTATGTTTGAAAGGAAATGAAATGGGTGAAGAATAAAGAGGAAAAAAAAACCAAACAAGGAGAAGTCTTACAACCTACACAGAGCTTGACCACTGTCCTGAAGCACAAATTATCTGAGGAAGAACAGGCACCTCTACAGCCTGTGGGAGTTGCTGGACCAAACAGCACAAGGTCCTGTACATGATCAGTGCTGATGCTGTGCATTAGCTAAAGCTTCTTGGTAATATTCCCAGAAATGTAACTAAGTCTTAAAATGGAATAGAGTGTCATTAATGGAGGTTTGGAGAAGCAATCTGTTGTCATTTTTGATTTACAAACAAAGTTTTTGCATTTCCTGTCCACACTGCCCAACTTGTGGTCTTTTGTTATGTACCAGTTGCTGGTGAAAGGCTTGTAAAAGTGAGCCTAGGCTGGGTCTTGCTCTGCCTCACCATCCTCTTGGTTTAGTCTTTTTAAATCCTCACAGATGCTCTGCAGAAAGGGGTAAACCTCAGCCTGCCTTGCTTTGTAAAGAAAGCCCTGCTACAGCAGGCCCATAAATGGACTCTGATCCCTGGTTACAGATATTTCCCTCCCCTTTTCTTTTTTGTCTAATAAGGGCAAATGAATTGAGTTAGACCTTACAAAGTGGATGTCTGTGAATGAGGCTGGGAAGAAAGCTCCAAGTGATACATGTGCCTGCAAACTGACCTGGAATAAAAGAGGCTCCTTGGCTTTTGCTGGGGCAATGAAAAGGCACAAATCTGTAGTTCCATTTCTACACAGCAGCAGTGGCAAGTAGACCAACAGTGAATTTTTGCCAGGTTTCTGTGGCGGTGAGGATTGCATGCAGGAAGTGGAGCTGCTGCCAGCGCTGCTGCATGTTCTGCCATGCTGAACACACCCAATATTTTTGTGACTCACCCAATGCCCGGTGCCTGGACGCTGCTGCTCAGTGACCTCACGCAGTGACTTCCCAGGTGTTGCTTTGTCCAGTGTCCTCTGGCTCACCCTGGGGTGCCCTGAAGTGAACAACAGAGAAGTTGGAATTCTCTGGTGTCTGGCGGTTTCCACAGATGCAGCTTTTACAATTGTTTCAGTATCTAACATTATAAAGCCTGGTCCTTTAACATAACTTTTTTTTTTTTGGTGTTTTAACTTTAATGCTTTGAGAGAGGGGAATGGCTTCCAGCCCATCTTTCTGCTGCGTAATGTGCTATGTGAATACCTGTTTGGACTTAGGTAACACAGCTAACTTTCACTGACAATTTTATGAGAATGTGCGCAAAACCTGTTTTTTCTCTTGCGTCTCTGTAATCTTTGTGTACCCAGGTGAGGTTCTTACCTTGAGTGCATTTGTTCAGTTTATATTTAAAAATATAAAAGATAAAAATATTCATTTTGAGTGACTGAGTCTTCCAGCCAGCACTAGATTGCGAACTGTGTAGGTAGCACAGTCACTACACTTATGCTGATATTTTTCAGAAAGCAGAAATGGGTCAAGTGGAAATACATCTGAGATTTCATACTGCCATGTTGTGTGACAATAAAAATGGCACAAATAATGAATGCCTCTACTCAGCTATCACAACTTCCAGTGTTTTCCCACCAAACTTTTATGTTTCTGCATACTGGGTTTCTTTGGTGTACTGCACAGAAGCAGTTGCAGTAAAAAGCTCCAGTAACAAAATGCATTGCTTTCAAGTAAAACCAACTTCCCTTATATATTCATCCACTATATAATCTACAGGATCACAATAAGGAGTATAAGTTTAGAGTTTTGGAACACACCCAGTACCACCTGATATAGTGGGATTTGTATTGTTGTAACTGCGTTTAGGAAAGTTTGCTTTTGAATTTCTAGATGTCTGATGCCTGCATTTGTCTTGAAAACATGTGACACTGCAGTCACATGCTGCTTTTGACTTCTTGTATCCTGCTGCTTTAAAATTGTCTCTAACACGTGAACTCTAAATTGTTTAAGGATTCAGGCCAAGTACCCTGCAGTGCATGTAAGAACCAGTACCTTTGCAGGGGTGATTCAGTAATTCTGCAAGCTGTTCTAAGTAGCCAAGTATCAGCTCACCTTGCTTTATTCTTCTCTAAACTGACAGCCAAATAGTGGTGCTGAGTAGATTTGTTTGTTCATGCTCCAGTTCGATTGTTTCTGAGCGCAGATTTTGGCAAGCCATGTCCTCAGTGGGGTGAGTTCTGATAATTTCTTTTTGGGGGGCAAGTGGTGTGATCTGTGTTGGTGCTTCTAAGTCCCTTCTCTCATTCATTCTACAATCTTTCACTTTACCAGATACTGGAGTGCTGTAGTGATACTTTGGAACAAGTACCTAATGATAGCCCTGCCCTGCAAAGGGATTCTGAATATTTGGAGAAAGTGCCTGAGCTGGATATCAGCCGAGGTGACAGATTCCCAAAGCCAGGTGTTTTGACAAGCAATTGATTCCTAGGTTGTTTTCCCCTGTGGAGTGAGGGGCACGAGTGAAAGGATCCTGTTGACTGAGTCGGTGTTCACATTGCATTGCAAACAAACAGCTGGGGAGAGGGGGAGAGTGGAGAGGAGGAAGAACTGCAAAGAATCCCAGCCTGAACTTCCCCCATTCTGCTTTTCAGCAGGTATTTTCCAAGTACCAAATTCACTTTATTATTTGCTTGCAGCCTTTTTAGTGCTATAGAGAAGGATTTGTTTGAGTGTGTTGGGTTTTTTCCCTGTACTGCTTAAATCTTTTTAGTTTTCCTGATGCAGGATCATCTGGTTCCATTCCTTTTTTGTCATATAAGGGGCAGAAACAGCTGGAGAACAGCAGCCTTCATTTCTGGTCCCTTTTTAGCAGGGCTGGATGGCAGCCAACAGATCAGCATCTAAAAAAGCAGAAATTGCTGCCACATGTGGTGGTGTAGAAATGTGCAGCTGGAGGTGGAAGTACCTTGCAATGCTGCTCTCAAAAAACACGTCTCACAGACCAACCTCGCTGACTGAAACATCCACTGCATGTGTGCAGAGGACAGATTAAAGGAGAGTAGGCAGCTTGCCCTCAAAGTGTCATGGACATGCTTGTTGGGGAGATGGGTTGTTACACTTTCACCTTGTCTCTAGTAAGAAAGGAGAACTTTGGAAGTTGTCCTAACCATCTGGAAAGAGTCCTGAATGTCCCACAAGCGTTATTGTGCATCTCCTGTGAAAGACTCCTTTTCAGCTTGTTTTCTGATGCCTTGTTGCACCAAAGTACTATTCAAGGGGGTTAAATACTTAAGTACACACATTAAATATAACTATTAGAACATTCACTTTGCAAGTTGTAAATTCTTGGGGAAGGGTTTCCAAAGGCAACTTGAGAGTATTTGTAAATAGAGAAAAGGTTATACCTGTCACTAATCTCCTCTGATATAAGGCAGCCACATATAATGTGACTAAACAGATGAAAATGCTGCTTACCAGTACTGAACCTGATTTTTCTGCCTTAGTGTCCTTCCCAAAATCAAGCTAATTTTTTAGCTTTTTGTGTGTGTGTGGAGAGTGATGTGGTGTTGTCATTATATATATTATATAGAGAGGAAAGCTAGATGACCTCTAATACTGGGACACAGGGGTGGCAGCACATCTATAAATTCTCAGACTATCCATGGAATCCAGTAAGATGCTTGTGAGGAAATGTGCAGTCAGCATTTTCAGTCTTCTGCTTCGGGCAAGTAATAATGAATAGCACAAAAGGGAACTGGGGGTGGGGGGGGTGGGGGTGGGGGGTGGTAATACAACGTACAATAATTGTGATCCATGGACAAAAGCAGAATTTGTAGTGTGACCTTTGGGTAGCAATGGCTCAGAATAGGGAGGATTGATAAGAGATGGCTGTGCAGATGTTCTGAGCAGTGAATTCATTCTGTTACCTACTTCATGCTTTAAAGAAGAGGAAAATTAATCCACTCTAGGTCTTAGCCTCAATGAAGACGGTTGGGGTGGGGGGAAAAGATTTTTCTAATGAGACGTGCACTTCAAGAACCTACAAAAATTCCCTAAAGAACACCCTGAATTGGACACAAAATCCCTCTGTGAGCACCAGATTCTAAAGCAAGTAGTGCCCTCACCTTGTCTCAGGAATTTTTCCAAGTAAATGAGGGGATGCAGTGCAGCTCTCCAGCACAGGAAAGAGTTGTGGGGGTGCCGAGTAAAACGTGCAGGGCAGGGCTAAAGCACCGGTGGTGCCTCCTGTGCCCGCTGTGCAGTGTAACCTGAGACAGGGCAAGAGCCCTGATCCTGGGGAGAGGGGAGGGAGGCTTTTGTCCCTGGGAAATCTTAGCGGAAAATAGAAGCAGGTTGCTGCAGCCCAGAGTGGGATTTTCTTGGGAGGGAGAGTTTCCACTTCACCATCAACGCTACAATGGTTGGACAGCAAACCTCTCCAGGACTCAAGTGAGAAGGGATGCAGAGGACCTTCATGAACCTTCTTCCCACCATCCCGCTCCCTGCTCTCCAGCCTCCCTTTTATCGCTTCTCCCACTGCTTTTGCATTATTCTCACAGTTCTCAGCTCTCCCACAGCTCATCTGGGAGGCTTCCCCTTCCAAGCCCTGCCTACTTTTGGGATCTCGGCCCCTTCCTTATAAGTTTTGGGGTCCACTTCTCTCTACTTCTCCTTTCTCGCACCACTTTCCCATTTCTCCCCAGTCTTCAAGCCACTCCGGCACTCAGCCTGGGGTTGCCACTCCCCTTTTCCACCTCTCCCCCAAATCCTTCTCCTTTCTCATCATCTCCCCAATCTTCACACCCTCTGCACTTGCTTTCAGCTTGCCCTGCCTTCCTCTCCCCACTTTCTCTTGCCTTGCTTTCACTACCCCTACTTTGCCTTTCCTTGCATACACCACTCTGTATTACATGGCCTTGCATATCCATCCCTTGCTTTGATTTTCCTTCAACTTCTTTGCCTTGCATGTCCTTGCCTTGCTGGCTCTCCAATGACTTCCCTTCCTCTGCCATTCCTTGCCTTGCCTTGCTTACAACTTTGTGGCCCTGCTTTTCTTTACATAACTGGCCCTGACCTTTTTTTGCCTTGCCTACTCCTCCCTTGCCTTGGCTTTCCAACCTCCTCCGTGGCTCAGTCATGCCTTGCCTTGCCTACTCCTCCCTGGCCTTGCACTCTTCTGCACAGAACTCACAGAAAGTTCTGAGTTGGAAGATCTAGACAAAGATCATCAAGTCCAACTCTTAAGTGAATGGCCTGTCTCTCTCCTCTGCTTTGTCTCCCCCACCTTGCCTTCCCTCCCCCACCACTTCATTTCCTTGCTTTGCCTGCCATTAACCTCACTTGCTTTGCCTTGCCTGCCTGTCTTGTCTGCTCTGCATTTGCATGCTGTTTCCTTGCCTACCCCTTCTTTCCCTTCTCTCTCTTTCCTTACCGCACCAGTCCCTTCATTTTTCTTGCCTTTGCCCTTCCTTGCCTCACTTTTCCTCTCCTACCTTTACCTTTTGTGTCTTTGCCTACCTCTCCCTTGCTGTGCATTGTTTTGCATAACCATCATATGCCATGCCTCTCACCTTTCCTTGCCTACTACTCCACTGCCTTGCCTTTTCTGCCACTCCCTCACTGTGACTCCCCTACTGCTCCCCTGCCTTGCATGGGAAGGGAGGGGCAAGTAAGGCAAGGCAAAGCAGGTGCAGAGCAGGTAAGACATGGCCAAGGGAAAAAGGGGAAGGGAAAGAGAGGTGTAAGTTGGCTACAGAAACCACTGCCAGCTAAGTGAAGCAGAAGAACATAAGGCAAGGAAAAGGAGGGAACAGAAAGTCAAGGTGAAGGACTGGTATGGAAGACAGTGCAAGGCAAGGCAAATGTAAGGCAGTGGAGGCAAAGAAAACAGTGTTGTTTTTGCAAGTGAAAGGTACACAAGGAAAGGAAAGGCCAAACAAAACAAGGGAGGGGTACGCAAGGCAAAGCAAGGCAAGGGAGGGACAGAGAAGTAAAGCTGGTATGTATGGTAATGCAGAAGGAGGTGCAGAAAGGAAAAAAAGCTGGGCGCTGTGATTCAGGTGGAGAGAATACGGACAAAAAGGCCAGTGGACATAAAGACCAGCCCCACTTTTCCATTCCACTTCCTCTGGTGTAAAAACCCCAAGTTTTGATAATTGGCACCACAGTTCTAGGGGAGGTGTTGAGGAAGTGAATTAGAGTGCCATCTCTTGAGTACTAAGTGATGTGATCCCACTGTTTTTGGTATCATGGGGAGGTAAACTTGCAGCAAGACAACTGTCTTGCAGCCCACTTTTGTGCAGGAGCAATCTTGCCCCTATACAATATTGGAGGTGGGAGCTGACTTTTGGTTGTGGTCTCCTGAAAATGCGTCCCAGTGCCTTTGCATGGGAGAGCAGGTAATCCCGGTGCTTCAGATGCAAAAGATAGGTGGCAAGCAGCCAGGAGCTGCTTTCCTTCCTCATCCAATTTGTGGGAGAGATAATTCCTGACAATTGCACTCATCGATTTAGTATCCAAATTTTGAAGCTAAGCTTCTGAAAACGGGATAACAGTGATGTAGAATACGAAGAAAACAGATAGTAGTTGGACTTGTTTTGCAAAGAATCAGGTGCCAAGGTATGAAAAGAACAGCAAAAGGTTTTCTCTCAAGCCCTTTCTCTGTCTTCTGACATTTCTGACAGTCAGCTCAAGATGGACAAGGCAAGTGTCTATGGCCAGTGTGCGTGTGCAGATGTGCCTGTTGGCTGGGAAGGAAATTGCCAGTGAAGAGTTCTGGCGCTTCAGTGTGGGAGCAAGCAGGGGATATTTTCTGTTTTGAAGATGGGGAGCACGTTTCTTCTGTGATGAGAACATCGTCCCTCTCTGGTAAGAAATTGCCTGCATCCAATGGTTTAGTGAATGTTGTGGAGAGTTGGAGAGCTTTTGCTAGAAGAGAGTGCTATGGCTTAGGGCTGCTGAATGACTAGAGTGAGGTTGTGGAAAACAAGCTGCTGAGCTTTTTGTGCTTGTCCTCCTAGTGTTTGAGCAGTGAGACTAAAGGATTAGGATGTCAATGCAGATAGCAGAGTATGTGTTGCAGGTTAATGCGTGCAGCTGAAGGTGGAGTCAGCAATGCATCTCTCAGCTGGCCCCTTTGTGAGCTCTGTTTTTCCAGAGGTGTTCAATTGTGTAGCTGGCTTCTGCAAGAATGACAAAATTTGTAAGTACACAGACTCTGGAAGGAGTTGAGTGTGGAGCTTCGGCAAGAAGGGCGAGGTGCAGCACAAGCTTCTGTCCTGACACAGTGTCCTTTGAGGGTCCTGACATTTGCAAGTTGGATGAGCACTGTGTCTGGTTGAGTGGTTTCAGCGTGGGTGCCTGATTTGTTTTGCAAGTGCACAGCACCATCGTGTGATGGCTTTAGGAAGGGCGAAAGTGCGCCTGGAAAAGCCAAGAGTTCCTTGTGCTGGCAGCGTGTGCATGGCAGCAGTGAGTTGTAAGGGGTGAGTTTTGGCTGCTGGGTCTTGCAGACTGAAAGGATGCGATCCTACCCCTACATGGGATAGAAGGCGAGTCGTTTCCTTGTTGGCTGTGTAGTTTCTTTCCTTGTAGAGCAAGCTGCAGAAAGTTCTGTTTCGTAAGTGAAGTGGGTGACACCGAAGGTGTGAGAGTGGACATATAAGAGAGCACACAGAGCTGCGCCTGTCTTGCTGTGAATAAGCTGCAAAGGGGAAAGCGAAGGCCAGCACTGCCTTTTGGTTGCAGTCCCTTTGACATGGCAGCAACTAGTGGACATAGGAAGTTTTGAAGTTGGGCTCTGCAAGACACAAAGATGGGAAATGCAGCTGAGCAGCACAATGCCTAACTGCCATGGGAAGTGCTGCTTTTCAATGGAGATGAGATAAATGAGATGAAAACGAGAGTCTGATAGTGGTCACCTTTTGTGAGCAGTGTCTGTGTTTTGATCTAGACAGTTTAGGATCTCTGCAAGCTCGAAGAAATGGGAGAGCACATCTCGTTTGAAAGGCACACCTGCAGTGCCGCTGTGCACAGTTGTGAAGGCATCCTACGAGCTTACTCTTCAAACCTCTTCACTTTTTACTCCCCCATTACTTTCAGACTAAAAGGATGTAATTGGGCTCAATGAGAGGAAATATGTAAGGATGCAAACAGCTGAAAAAAGCACATATAACATCAAGGAGTGTTGGGCAGTTTAAGGCTGCACGGAAGGGGTGTTGCCCTGAACTGCCTTTTTTCATGCTGCAACTTCTGTGTAAGGCAACAGATTCTGACCCCCTCTCTTCGAGAATGAGAGGACGATACAGCCAGCTGAGAATAAACCTCCGTAGGCATTTCACTTTGTCTTTGAAAGCATCAACTGAAAAGAGGGGGTATCACGAATTCCTGTTCCACGACACAGGCAGTTGCTGCATTGCATCCTCTCCTTGCAGCTTTAAATCTGCGCACAACAGCACTCGTCTATACGCCTTCCTTAGCTCTGTGTACAGTCATGAATTTTCAAATTCAGAGAGCACAGATATTTGCCAAGTCCCACGAAAACCTCCTTCACAAACCATGTCAGCAAAGAATGATCTTGGTGGCTGAGCATTGCAAGTGATGCCCTCCCTGAACTACGTCTCTCCCCCTAAAGATATGCACTTTCTAATCTTTCATTCACCCATATCCCTCTCAAATGTGCAGCAGCTGTGCCCATACAAAGGCTCTTCTAGGAAAATAAAGTGCAGCATTTCACCTTCTGTTTGCAACCTAGAAATCATACGGAATAAATGCAAGAGAGAGGGAACTCCTTCCTGAGTATAATTTATGTGCCTGTGATAATAAAAATGAGAATGGCGTTCTTCATTCAGTCCACACCACTGACCTGGAAAGGGTTTGTTTAGGGGGAACTGCCCTTGGACAGGTCTGTTTTACACCGTAATTCTAGAAGGGGTTTCCTACTTGTGGCATGGAAAGGAGAGCACGCTTGATCCTCCCTGCCAGAATACACAGCAAACGAGCTAGACACGCACCTGGTTACCACAAAAATTCCTTGAATCCTAAGGTTCTCTCACTGCAATCCCGCAGAGCTCTCTGTTGTGCTCCTCAGTCTACCTGGTGTGTTTGTATGTGGTCTTTGCCAGTGAAAACGTGCCGGTGCAGGAGACGGGAGGGCAGGGCAGTGGCATTGCTTTGGGGGAAGCCCCGCTCTTGCTCCCGATCGCCTCCCTCCTTGGGGAATCGACATCCTGGCAGCCGGCAGGATCGCTTCACAGCTTTCATGACTCATTTTGACTTCTTCATGCCGATTTATCCCTGTAGGTACCACCAGACTATGCTGGGCTCACACTGCTGCTCCCAACATGCTCGTGGTCCTTTTGAGCCTTAGAGGCATTTGGTCATTCTGCCGTTCCCTGCTTCAGGTTATTCGCTACGGAACGCTCGTCTGCGGTAGCAACCGAGACTAAAAGTCACGAGAGTGTAAAGCGGGCGGGTCTGTGCCTCCGGGCGGTGCCTGCGGGGCGGTGGCGGCGGGGGGCGGGCGCCCCGAGCCCTCATGGCGGCCCGTCATGGCGGCCGCCCCCTCAGGGCGCGCGGGGCGCGCCGGGCCTTGCAGTCCGCCCGGTGGGCCGCGGGGCACGCCGGGAGTTGTGGTCCCGCCGCGGGGGCCGCGGGCGATTGGCT
>JAWWEU010000160.1:1438078-1449787 GCA_035583155.1 Acropternis orthonyx
TCAACACGCAGCGCCCGCCGCGCCCGCCGGGCCGGGCCGAGCCGAGCCGGGCCGAGCGGCCACGTGCGCGGGCGGGCCAGGCCGCGGCCCCGCCGCGTGTGGTGGGCCCGGCGGCAGCCCCGGGAGCGCTTCCCCCGCGCCCGGAGCGGGGCCGGCCCCGGCAGGGAAGGCCCGCGGGCCCCGAGGAGGGAACGTGCCTTGTCGCTGCCCCCCACCCCCGTCGGTAGCTAGAACGTGCGCTCCAAGCTTTAGCTGTTCCGCGCCCGTCTTCTCTGTTCCATGTGCGTGGAACCACGAGCGCGTGTTTTCATTTGCTCTGTGCCTTGCCAGAAGGAGAAAAAAGAGAAGAAATCTAAACGCCGGGACAAGTTTCAGAGGGGAAGGACTCACTCAGATGAAAGCGAGGAATCGGATGAGGAGTCATATACCCCGAAAGCCAAGAAGGCAAAGAATGTCAGTAAACAGAACGGTCACGCGAAAGAGGAAAGCCTGGAGAAATCGAGATTGTCTTCCCTAAGCAGTAAATCTGCCCGAAAGAGCCGGCAGAGCAGTTCTAGTGAAACGTCAAGTGACAGCGAGAGTGAGAGCGAGCAGGAGCAGGTAAAGCCAACGACTGGGTTTGCTTACAGCGATGGTTGCAGCTTTCAACTCCTGTGTTGTACTAAGGCCGAAGTTAGAACGGGTTGTCCCCTTTCCCCCCTTGTCCCCCAGTCGGTGGAAAGTGCTTTAAATTTTCAGGGTTTAAAGCTTCTTGAATTGTCCATTCTGTTGATTATTTGCAAAAATTTTGAGTTAAGAATGTTCTGAAGTTCTAGATCAGTGTACCAGGGCTTCCTCGCTTCAACAACCTGGTGCTCTGGTAGCTTTGGCAGGCAGAGAAGTTGCAGTGAGATGGAGCTTTGATATGATTCAGCGTCGGTAGGTGTGTGACTTTTGGGCTTGTCCTGTGCTGAGCCAGGAGATGGACTTGGTGATCCTTGTGGGTGCTTTCCAAATTAGGGCAGTCTATGATTCTAATTAAGAGTTTTCAGAGTTTTGATTTGGGTGTTTTACATTTACTATGCTGTTAGATATGAAACAGTTTTAACTTGCAGAACACTTTTGCTAACTTTGTCCAACTTTAAAATATGATGGTAAACCAAAGAAGGCTCTTTAGCCGAGATGCTGTCACTGAAGTGTCACAGTGCCTGTGCTGTTACTGTGAATTTACTGATAGTCATGTGCCGTTCACATGGAGTCTTACCCAGTTATTTTTTACCCCACAGGAGCTGACTGGAGAACAGAAAGAGGGTGCTTTCTCCAACTTTTCTATTTCCAAAGAAACTGTCCAGCTTCTTCAAGGTAAATTTCTTGGCATGATGTGACTATAGAAAGTCAGGTATCTCTGTCATGTGTTTTTATGCCCTCATAGTGAGCTTTGAGATGTGCTCAGCTTGTGTGTCGGTGTGTGTGCACACAGGGGTGCTGTGCAGAAGATGTGGGTTGCCTGCTCTATGTACACCTTTGAACACAGACTTTCCTGTTTGCAGTGTTGCCCAGCTCAGCCTTTACAGCAGAATTCTAAATTGCTTAAGCCAAGGAAAAAAAAAAATATTTAATGTGCGAGAATTTTTCAATTAAAGGTTTGTTTGGTGTGAATTAGGGAAAACCAGTTATATTTAGCATATTTGATGTTAGTTTGTATATGACTTAGTGTGAATTAAGAGAAGAATAAAAGGGGGTTTGAGATATGTAGTACTTCATGAGGAACTGGGGAGTATTACATAAATAAAGGCACAGTACTCAGAGTCTTCCATGAAGGCCAATAATTTCATCTGTCCCAGCTAGCTCAGTGTGCTGATATGAAGTGGGAGAATAAAATGGACAATCCCAGGGCACTCTTTGCAGGTGACCCCTGTGATTAAATAAATCAGTGGATGTGATGATATAATCCTGGTTTACTGTGGAGTTGGTGGAAGTTCTGCTTGGAATAACTTCCACTGAAGAGCATGAAAGAACCCTTGTAAAGTGATCATATTAAGGAAATCTCTTGGAATTGTCACAGCTCGAGGAGTGACGTACCTGTTTCCTGTGCAAGTGAAGACCTTCAACCCAGTGTATTCTGGCAAAGATGTCATTGCTCAAGCACGAACTGGAACAGGGAAGACATTCTCTTTTGCTATTCCCTTAATTGAAAAGCTTCAAGGGGAGTCCCAGGAAAGAAGAAGAGGCCGTCCACCAAAGGTAACTGTGCCTAGGTAGAATGCTCATTTTGCTTTGTCTTACATCCCAGTGATTCAGATTTTAACCCACTGGAGAAGTTCCTCAGGTTTGTGCAGGGATAAGCAAACCCACATTAAAGGCTGTTTGACATCTGTGTTCACTGGGCTTTGCCTGAGTCCTGTGCTGCCTCACAGCTCTGATCAGCAAAGAGCCTTGACAGCTCTACCCACACTACCCTGTCAGTTCCTTTTTCTGCCACAGGGAGACCGAAACTGTGTGTTCCTATTTAGTTTTGTTCAGTCCCCTTACCTGTTCAGGGCCACGTCTTATTGGATGCTTGTTTTTCTCCCAAATTAGTAACAGATTAGTTACTAATGGTAACTTTACAGCTTGATAAAAGCTTTCTACTTAAACATGAGGTTTTTTTAAAAACATGTAAACAGTGGGTGGTTTTAAAATAGACTTCCTTTTCACTGGGACCACCACCAAATGCTGAAGCTTCTGCTCCAGAGAATGCAGATTTGTTATGAGCTGCGTGCATTCTGCCACTGAATTCTTACAATGGCCTCAAAACTAGATAGGCCAAAAGCTCACCATACCCTTGTTAATAATTTTTGCCAGTTTATTTCATCTCGTCACCCTTTTCACAGATTACTTGGAGTGCATTCCAAAACTAATACTAGCAGTTTTAGATGCATCTGCCCATCGTGTTGGCTGGCTGACCGAGAACACTGTCTCTAAATTTGGAGGCCTTTGGAGAAGGGAAAGCTTTCTTTGAGGGAGCCTTAAAGATTTCAGGCCTCATTCTACCATCATACACTACTACTTGATTTTGGGTAGTGGGTTTTAATATTGAAAGAAGTACCAGGATAAGGATTTTGAGGTTGCTTTTGTGAAGCCACTGATGCCAGGTTTGAGAGCAGTACTTCAGTGCCATGTTAAACTGAGTTAGTTATCATGCCTGCAGTGAAACTGCCTGTGTATTGGAAGGAGGGTGGATCCTTGGTTGCTTCTGCAGGGATGTATTTTAGCACAGGCTCCAGAACTGTGCTGCTGAACACAGCTCTGCAGACTGAACAGGTTTCCCTGAGCCACAGGGAAACTGAGATAGCTGATGGCTCTTCCTTACACCTTCTCACAGGACTGTGGAGCCTTACTGAGCAAGTGTAAAAGCTGTGTATTACCAGATCCTTCAGTCTTGTACTTGAACAGCATGTGGGCATGTAGAGGAAGACTTATAGCTGATTTGTTCAAGAGTTTAAATAAGATTTAAATATCTCCTATCCCATTTAAAAATAAGTTAGCCTGTCCTAAATGAATATGTGTTGAAGGAGTTTAATGACGTTACAAGAGTCTCAAGCAGTGTTTCTCCAAGCTTTGTTGAGATAACTATTTAAACCAGATATTTTTATTCTGATTTTTTTTAAACGTGGTTTGTAGTAGAAGCCATGCTGAGAAAACATCTGTTTGTCTTCCTTCTCTGTAGGTTCTAGTTCTTTGTCCAACAAGAGAGCTGGCAAATCAGGTTGCCAAAGATTTCAAGGACATCACAAGGAAGCTGACAGTAGCTTGTTTTTATGGAGGAACTCCATATAATGGACAAAGTAAGTGACACTTAGGACTAATAATTGAAATGTTGATTGACTGACATATTTAAGAAATGCATCTGGGTCTTTTCCAAACACACACTTTTAACTCAAGAGCTGGAGATTATAAATGGGGAATTTCAGCAGCTCAAAATATATCTTCATATGGAGATAAATAGCTGTAGCTGTCAATTATATTCTTGGTGTTTCTTACCTACTCAGGTAGGTCAAATTGAAGTGAAAGAGATTACACTGTGTGAAAGAGACTATATCTGTATTTGAGTTTAGGTTCTTGTAAACACCTTTCTTTAAAAAATGTTCAGTGTTAGAGCTGTGAGTGGGTGTGTGGTTTTTTCATGGGATAAGAGATATCTAGAGGGTTTGTAAAGTGGAGAAGGAGTTGTGACAGCATAATTTACCATCTTGGTGGTTGTAAACAAGGAATGGGAATAGGCTCTTTGATCATGATATATCTTGGCACATTAGGGGTGATTTTTTTTCCCAGTGCAGAACCTCAGGAAGGAGCTGATTTCAGTAATTTAGATAGTTAAATAAGTAAATTTTTTAAAAGTTTCCAATTAAGGTAGATAACTTGGGAAGAGCAAACTATTCGCAAAGAGTATTAAAAGAAGTTCATTGTTTTCTACTTTATTTAAATCATGGGGAGAGGGAAGGGAGGTGAGTTCTTGTTTTTTTTCATTCAGGAAGAGAAGTAGATCTTTTACCTTAGCTTTTTTTGCCAAATTTTGTCTTCCTGTTCATTATTTGTTCTCACATTTGTAACAGCAGTACTTATGAATGGTTTAAGAAGCTGTTTCTTTGTTAGCTACCATGTGTTACTATGTAGAGAGTGCTCCCTAGTTCACAGCTAACTCCTCTTTCCTGTTCACCAGTTGATCTCATGAGAAGTGGCATTGACATTTTGGTTGGGACACCTGGTCGAATCAAAGACCATCTTCAGAATGGTAAACTGGACCTTACCAAGGTGAAACATGTTGTACTTGATGAAGTTGACCAGATGCTGGACATGGGGTTTGCTGAGCAAGTGGAAGACATTTTACGAGTTGCATACAAGAAGGGTAATCTCAATATTTAAACAAATAGTGGGAAATATTAGTAATAATTTAGTTTGCTAAAATTCAGGGATGTTTTTCTGAAAGTTGTGAGGTGGCTTTGTTTAGTAATGACTGAATATTATGTATTGTGTATGCAGTACATGAGGAAGTAATGTGAAAGTGGGAGTCATTCTTAGAACCTTTGCAAAGCTTAAAATCCAGTACCTGGGGATCTGTAAAGAACCTTCTTTGACACCTGTCTTTAAGTTGTGCTTGGACTGAATGAAAAGGAATTAGCTTTTTACCTTTTTCACTGCTTGAAAACAGACTGGATTTTTTGGTCATAGTAACTTTGTCCTAATCTTGAAAATATTTAGACCTTCTACAGTATTTTTTCTCCAGATGCCAGTAATGCATAAATTAAAAAAGCTGAATTGCCTTCTATATTTTGTGTACTGATGTTTAAACTTGTATTTTTAATCACATCTGTAAGACAAAATATATGAAGTTTGTGAAACATTGTTCTCTGGGTTTTTTTTTTTTTTTTTGAAGATTCTGAAGACAATCCCCAGACACTGCTGTTTTCTGCAACTTGCCCACACTGGGTGTATGATGTGGCTAAGAAATACATGAAGTCTAGATATGAACAGATTGACCTTATTGGGAAAAGAACTCAAAAGGCTGCTACAACAGTAGAAGTGAGTACTCTGCCTAATATGGAATGTTTTCAGGCTTTTCCCTGTTGTTTTATGCTCAGTAGGCCTTTGCTGGCTGGGCAGTAAATACAATAGCAAGGAGTACTATACATATGTGCTAGAAGCCTGATTTCCTCATACTGTAGTTACTTTGCTGAACATTAGGCTTGTTGTGGTGGACATAAGAACCCTACGGATTTTGCATGTTCCAAGAATGTGAGTTAGCGTGTTTTTCCCATCAGGAAGGTCTATAACTCTTTACTATTTCTGTATTTTACTGTTTCAAATATATTTTAAAAGAATCTTACGTTTTTATGTAAGCTGAACACTGGAATTCTTTTCCATAGCATTTGGCAATAGAGTGTCACTGGTCTCAGAGAGCTGCAGTTATTGGAGATGTCATCCAGGTCTACAGTGGCAGCCACGGGAGGACCATTGTCTTCTGTGAGACCAAAAAGGAGGCAAATGAACTGGCTCTGAATGCTTCCATCAAACAGGTATTTTACCATCTATATTAAGTAACAAAGCCTGTCAGAGATGTATCAACCTTATGCTGATAGTAGACTTATGCTGAGTAAGTTTTAATGAGAGTTTCAGAGTGGATAAGACAGGCTTTCGCAGGTGGTCACTGTCATTAAACAAAAATTCTAAGTTCCTATTTTGAAACAGCCAAGCCTTGCATAGACGGTGTGCATGGCAAGTTAGGGCATAGTTTCATACATCACAGTAATTAGATGTGGAGATATGATGCACATTGCAATTCTGTTTTCCTACTGTTGTTAAAGGCCTTTGAGGTATATGAATAAGAATTACAGAGTAAATATTGTCACACTCCTAAAATATAAACTTCTGTATCTTGCCATACAGTACCTATCACATACCAAGATGTTGTATCCAAAACTGACCATAAAATGGAACAGTGTCTTGGATTTTGGTACAGTTCTAAAATAGTACTGTTTTTCAGGATTGCCAGTCGTTGCATGGTGACATTCCTCAGAAGCAAAGAGAGATCACACTGAAAGGTTTTAGGAACGGCATATTTAAAGTTCTGGTTGCAACCAATGTAGCTGCCCGTGGTTTAGATATCCCAGAAGTTGACCTGGTTGTACAAAGCTCACCCCCAAAGGTAGGAGACTGTTATGCTGCGTGTTTTGTAATAATTTGCAGTCTCATCATCAAGAGGTACATGCTATCAGGTGATGGTCTTGCCCACACAGCTTATCAGCATTGCATTTAAGGGTGAGAAACATCCTGACAGGTAGAAGTAGTTTCTTAGATGATTTTTTGGGAGTGCGTCATTCCCTAGTATGTTTAAAGATTGTCTCCTTAAAATGTCTTCTTAGGAGGCTGTTCAAAGCCTCTCCCTTCGAGGTTGCATGTGGTGATTGCAGGTCTGGAAGCAGTGGGAAGAATGATTCATTAAGTAGGGATGAATATGAGGAGAGAACAACCATGAGAACATTAGCTGAAATTAAAAGAGTTTAGAAGAAACAATGTTTCAGTGAATTTGCTATTAATATTACAGTAACCATGCTCACGTTGATGTGCAGGAGGGTGAGTGGGATGGTTGTAGAGGTACACACACACTCCAAATGTGTGCTGATGCATGAACAAACCTTAGCTGATCCATGCTCATGGTTCTGGCTTTCAAACCATGATTTTCAGAGGATTATGGGAAAGCATATTCATTTGACTTTACTGAAACAATGCTTTTTAATTTAATTCTCTAATTCAGTTACTGTGCATTGTTTGGGTTTAACTGTGATAGCTTGTACAAGTTGGGTGGATGCAATGAGTTGGTAAGATTACAGTGAATTAGGTAACTCACAAGGCTGTCTGTTCTGAAGGATGTGGAGTCCTACATCCATCGTTCTGGACGCACAGGTCGAGCTGGGCGCACTGGAATCTGCATCTGTTTTTACCAGCGAAAGGAAGAGTATCAGTTAAGACATGTGGAACAAAAAGCGGTACAGTACAGTTTCCTTCTATCTACGAGCACTCTGATTCAGTGTTAAGGGTGACATGTTAAAGTGGAGTGTTTTGTTCAGTAGCTCAGTTACAGAATGCAGCTTCTGGAGCACCCAGTGGAGGTTCGGATACCTTGGGGAGTGTGGGTGCACAGTCAGTTCCTCTGGAGCAGGGAGAGCACTGCACGTTCTCATGCCCATGCTTTTTCAGTGAATAGCAGCGAGGTTGTCCCTGTGGAAATGAGTAAAAGCTTGCAGGATTTCAGTGCAGTGTTCACCCTGGTTGTCACCTGAGCAGTGATGTTCATATGTGCAGCTTTGCTGGGCACTGTTCCTTGCAGTTTTGCACTTTGTGCCCTATTCCATATCGTAGATTTCTTGCCAATTAAGTATTCAGTTGGGATGAGATGGTTTATTGTTGTCACATAAAACTCAGACTTACATTTAGACTAAGTCTCTGAAACTTGTACTTAAGTCCAAATTAATCAGACTAAAAGTAAAAATTTAGAATTTGTAGGACTTTCTTTTCCCCAAGATTCTGCCAAAATGGTGACTGTTTATTTGAATTTAAGGTCACTAAATCATTCAAACTAACATAAAAGCCTTATATAAGGCTTTCCCTATAAGCTCAACCTTGCAATTTTCACTGGGAAGATCTGGGAGTTAAAAGGTGAAAATAAGAAAGAAAAGTGATAGACTTAAATGCTTGTCTTGTTAGAGTTTATTACTGCTTCTTTAGAATTGCATTATTATGGTCTGCAATTTTAATTTGTATTTTGCTTTTTAAATTTCAGGGCATTACGTTCAAGCGTGTTGGTGTTCCTACTGCAACAGATATAATAAAGGCTTCCAGCAAAGATGCCATGAGGTGTGTTTGGGAACTCAAGTCCTGTTGTATCTTCCTGCTCTCTTCATTCAGAAGGGCTGTTTGGATTGCTCTTCGCTGTCTCTGAACTTTCAGGTCACTATATTTTTTCTTTAATTATTTAGGTGCCTGGATTCCGTTCCTCAGACTGCTATTGAGTATTTCAGAGAATCTGCTCAGTTGCTGATAAAAGAAAAGGGACCAGTTAATGCTCTGGCTGCAGCTCTGGCCCATATTTCGGGTGCTACTTCCATCGAGCAGCGCTCGCTGCTGAACTCGGATGCGGTAAGGAAATAAATGTAGATCAGCAGGTCTTGTGTGCGAGAGCTGTGCTGCAGCTTATCCCTCTGAGTGAATGGAGCATGCCCCATTTCTTTCCAGGGCTTTGTTACAATGATCCTACGCTGCTCTGAAGAAATAAACAACATGAGCTACGCGTGGCGAAGGCTGCGAGAAATGCTGGGTGACGATGTTGATCGGAAGGTGAACAGAATGTGTTTCCTCAAGGGAAAAATGGTAAGTTTTTGTTTCGTGTATTTGATACTGGGCCCTGCTGGTTGCAGCCTTTTCTCAGCAATTGTTGGGGAAAATACTTGGTCTTTTTCTGTGTTCCAGACACTGTGTTCCTTATCCATGTTGATAAGGACATGACTGCTAGGCCTCAATCTGTTTTATGAGGACTTAGGGCTCTGCTGCCATGCTGTGGAGGTAGGATGATGCATGGCTGTGGGGAGAGCAGAACAGGTAACAGGTATGAAGTGTACTAACTGTGCCTTAATGACAAAGCAGAACAGGATTTCTTAGGATAGGTAGTTCTGATAGTACCTGTCTGTCAGGTGTTGATTTGTAGGCTCTGTTGTTTTTAGTTGCAGTCATTGAAAAGGCTTGACTTTTATCCATTAAAATTATTCTTTCTTTTTAGGGTGTGTGTTTTGACGTTCCTGCAGCAGACCAAAAAGAAATAGAGGTACATTCATTGCAATTTTTGGGTACAGTAGAATGTAGATGAGACTGGCTGGACTGGATCAGATTGTGAAAACACTATGTAGCCTGTATCCAGCCAGCAGAAGGGATGGCTTGGGAGGAATTGAAGAACAGAACAAGCATACAGTGTTTCTTTCCTAAGGCATTCCCCTGTGTCCAAAAACCTGTAGCTTGAAACTCGCATTGAGAAAAGAGGTGGTGTGAACAATCCATCCCTCCTTACTGCTGCTGGATTCATCTTTGTAGGCAGCAAGCTTCATTCCCATTGTTTGTATTCCCTGCCCCCATTTTCACCCAGAATTCTCTCCACTGAAGAGTGAATTCCAGGTTGGAATTGGCAGAATTCTCTAGACTTGCTATCTTTCCTTCAGATGTTTCTCCTTTAATGCATCTCTATACTCTCATGGCCTAGTATTCATTCATCCCTGAAACAATGTTTGGCTCTGGATTAGAGGGGAACTGAGGGGAGGCTGTGGATTTGTAATCAGTAATAATTATAGTGGTGTTCTTAACAAATGAAAGCTTTAAATTTTGACACCAGTATTGACCACTTCAGTTAGAAGCTTGAATTGCTGTATTAGCTCAGGATTTTACCTTTTCAATTGAGCAAAGTTTATTATATAGTCTGTATTTGCATTCCTAGAATTTAACTTGCTATGTCTGACTTTATATCAATAGGCAAGATGGGAGGATTCAAAACATTGGCGTTTGTGCGTGGCAACAGAATTACCGGAGTTGGTGGAATCTGTGCGAGGAGGAGGGGGAGGAGGAGGAGGAGGAGGAAATGGCCGAAGCTTCTCAAGCTCCAGGAATGGGCGGCGTGGTGGATCTGGTAGAAACAGATTCAGGGGCAGAGGCCAGAAACGAAGCTTCAGCAGAGCATTTGAACATTAACTTCAACAATCCACAAGTGGAAAAAGATGGGACTGCAGTATTTTATATTACATTAGGCTGTTTTTGTGTTTGTACCGTTGGGGAAAATACTTCATTAGAATATTTTTTTGGTCAGTACTATTTTGTTCATAAATCAGGTTCTGTTCATTTAAAAAAAAAAAAGAGCAAAACAAAGCTGCCCCAAAAAACCCACAAGAAAAAAAAAGATTGTTTCCTTTGTTTCTCATATTGTTTCTCATACTGCTCTTTGAATTTTTCCACAATATGTCTGTTGCATCAAAACTGTAGCCTGGTTCACTGTACAATATATAGATCTTAATTGCTGCTCAAACCTGTACATTTTCTGATAAAATTAAATATTATTTTACAACTTCACATTCTGTTGGATATTTGAAATGCTGTTTTGCAGGGGGATGTGGGTAGGTGCTAGAAGGACAGATTCCAAAGTGTGAGGGAAAGCCCTGTAAGAGATCCAGGAGGGAGATCTGTGAGACATCCCCGAGTGGGTGCTGCAAAATGTGGAATATGTCAGGATTATCTGAAGTCAGGATGTTCTTTGAGGTAAGATCTTTGTGTATTTTCAAGCCTAACCAGCAAGAAAGGAGACCTAATTAGTGGAACAGAGCAGTTAGCATCCCTTGCTCAAGGATGTCCTGGAACTAACAAGCTTTAAGGATGCAGTAAATGTAGATTGTCTATGTGTACACTGCTTAACTTGGCAAAACACGCGAGGTCCATGTATTCTATAGCTCACCTATGTTCATTATAATACTAAAATTCATGCTTACAGGTCAAAAAGAGCCTGCTCGGGGCTAGACTCTTCCTCTGAGCACTCAGAGTTGGCTGGGATTACGTTACGTGTATGGAAATAACTAACCATTCCTCCCAAAGGGGCTGTGCTAGGAAAGTTACTAACTCAGAATAATGACGGGAAAAGCCCGGTGGTTCTTGACTTGGGGAATTACCACGGAGCAGCCGGGGTTGGGCAGCTGTGAAAGATAATCAGCCTATGTCAGTATGGGCTTGTTACACACCGGAGAACGAACCCGCTTCTGTGGGCAACGGGGGCAGCCCCGTGAGGGGAGACGCATGAGGGGGGAGGTCTGTGAGGGGACCAGGAGGGGAGATCCGTGAGGGGAGGTCCGTGAGGGGACCATGAGGCCCCCCCGTGAGGGGAACCCTATGGGCGGGTACCGTGAGGGGAGTCCCGCGAGGAGAGCAGGTCCCAGAGGGAGAGCGCCGTGAGGGTAACGCCGCGGGAATGTACCGCGAGGGCCGGTCCGTGAGGGGAACGCCGCCGGCGGGTACCGCGAGGGCCGGTCCGTGAGGGGAGCGGCGGAAGGGACCGGCGCGGCGGAAGGGGCGGCGCGGGGCGGGGCGGCGCGGCGGCTGCATGGGGGCCGTGTGGGGCCGGGCGGCGCGGCTCGGGCTCCCCGCGGCTCGGGCGGCGGCGGCGGCGGC
>JAWWEU010000160.1:1449863-1485565 GCA_035583155.1 Acropternis orthonyx
CCCGCCCGCCTCACTTCCTGCGCGCCGGGGCGGGGCGCTGGTGCTGGGGCCGCCGCGCCGAGAGCGGCGCCGGCAGCGGGAGCAGCGCGGCCGCCGCGGACCTGCCCGGGGAGCTGCCCGCAGCCATGCCCGCCGCAGAGCCCGAGCACAGCCCCGCGGAGCCGCAGGCGCCCGCCGCCACCGAGCCGGCCCGCCGCGGCCGCAGGAGGAAGGTCAAGGTGGGAGCGCCACGTGCGGCCGCGGGGGCGGCCATTTTGTGCGGGCGTGGGGGGCTTCGTGTGAGCTTGGGAGGGAGGCAGGGGGATCGGCTTCGGGATCCTCCGTGTGACGGCGCCTTTCCCGCGGCAGGACGAGCCCACGGAGAAGAAGGTGAAGCGGCGCGGTAAGGCCCAGGGCGAGCAGGCGCAGCCCGAGGAGAGCGGCCTGGGGGATGGCGGCCTGGGGGATGGCGACCTGGAGCCGCCCCCGGCCAAGAAGACGAAGAAAATCAAGGAGAAAAGCAACGGGTTGGTGGGAGAGAACGACGTCGCTCGGCAGGCGCTGACATCCTCCTTTACAGCGGGCGACGGCGTGACAGCCCCGGCTACCCAGGGCGAGCCTGCCGGGGAGCAGGACAGCGACTCCGAGGTAGGGATGCTTCGCCGGCAGAGCCCTGGTCTTGGTTAATTGACGTCTTGGTGGTACTTAGCGGGCTTAATAACTCGTACTGGGCGCTGTGTGGAGACTTGAGGTGCGAGGGCTTGTGGGGAGTGCGAGGCGGCTCAGTCCCGCCTTAGATGTGCGGGACCGGCCCTGCACACCGGGGGTGCCCCGCATCCTGCCCCATCCTGCCGCTCATCCAGCCCGCGGGTGAGGCGCGGCAGCACATGCACCAGCACATGGGAGCTGGCTCTCCACGTGCTTTCCCGCTCCCGGTGGATGCCGGGCGTTTGGAGCAGCATGTCCTGCGGTGCTGGAGGCTGGCTAACAGGGAGCAGTGTCCGTGTGCTGCTCGTCTGCGTGTCACAGCTTGTTTTGTGTCCCGCAGCACAGGCAGGCACCATCCCAGAAAACGTGCCGTGCTTTGTGCTGTGATGGCACTTTCTCTGCTGGCAGGACCTTTGAAGGAGTGTTTTGCAAGGTGTCCTGTAAGGGGAGGTCGCAGTTATCAGCATTAATTCCCACTTCTGGTTTCATCTGTGGCCTCGCAGATACTTGCAAGAGGGTCCTGCAGCTTGTGTAGGGCCTTCTGTGGATAGTTTTGTGTTTAAGGTGGGAATGTGAATCAAGAGCTTTTGTGCTTTTTATACATTGCGTTTAACCATGGATCTTTGAAGTAAAAGCTAAATTGTGAGGTTTAAGTATTTACTGTTTTTTAAAAATCAAAGCTTTTTGTATAAAAGACAGAAGAGGTGTCTTTTAAAAGGAAGTTCCTGCTTTGTACAGTGAATTGTGACACCAAGTATGTTTTATTATGAAAAACAGTTTTCTAATGGTTTTAGAGGACTCTAGTTAAGGTTTTTAACAAGTAGTTTTGCATTCCTGATTTGCCATGCATGTATGCACAAGTACCTGCATTAAAAGGTTGGGGTTTTTTTTGTTTAAACAGAAAGGAGATAGATGGTGAAATTGTGGTGGTAAAGGAAATGCACCGCTTTTCTTGAGTGCCTGTGAAGGGAACATTACATGCTTATCTCTGAGGGCTAATAAGTATTTTTTTCTTTTAATTTTGTTAGGAGCTGACAGAAGAAGCAAAAGAAGGAGCCTTCTCTAATTTCCCTCTCTCCCAAAACACTATTAACCTTCTCAAAGGTTAGTTAACGTGGTAGAAGATATTTCTGTGAATGTTTGTTCAGAATTGCACTCTGTTACCTGCATAAGCAGAAGCCAAGGTGTCCTAAATGGTCTTAAATTTACTGTGTAGTAAGAATATGCATATGAGAAGTCATTCTAGACTCAAAAAACATGCTGTTTTTAGTAGGAAAAGAGGTTCTGTTTTGTTCAGTTTCAAGTGCCCTAAGGTGGGTTTATTCCATGGAGTGGTTATTCCTAGATCTACATTTTAGAGACAGGATTTCTCTTCTTGTCATTATCATTCCACTTACTGTGTATCTTTACTTTTGTTCCTGTGTTTGCTCTCTACCATGTTGCTTCTTAAATAAGCTTAACGAGGCTTTGTTTATAAAGACTGTTTGCCTGCTGTGAACAGGTTGTGTCTGATTATTCTCATACTTTTGTGCATTTTCATATCTCTTCTCAATTAGTTTTGTAATAGCTGTAGGGTTCTGGTCCTCTGTGTTGGGAAGCTGTACAATTCTTGTTCCTCTGACAAAATTCTCTGTGTTTCTTTATGTTTTCCTTGCTTGAGAGTTTCTCTGGGATGGATTGTTTCACTTCCACTGTGCAAAATCTGTCTGAAGTTTTAGAATGTTTTGAAACAAAAACTCTCACTCCCCACCTCCAAAATTCCGAGCTTTGGATGTATCTGACAAAACATGTTGGGGTTTTTTCCCCGTCCTCTCCAGTTGTCTTACACCACACATCACAAAGAAGGCTGCATTTCATTGTGGATATTCAGCTCTGTGTTTGGGGGTGGAACACCTTTTGGTCTAGAATAGGAATGGAAAATTAAGATGTGTGGGTTTCTTCTAGGTTTCATTGCCTGTTCCATACAGGATTTGATGTGATGTGCCCTACATGTTTGGGCTATTTATGAGGGCTTCTAATTGGTTGGTCACTTTTAGTGAAGCCCCTTTCAATTATCTTGCAGCTCGAGGTGTAAAATACCTGTTCCCTGTGCAAGTGAAGACTTTCCAGCCCATATATGATGGCAAAGATGTCATTGCTCAAGCTCGAACGGGAACCGGGAAAACCCTTTCCTTTGCTCTTCCACTGACTGAAAAACTCCAGAGCATCTCACAGGATGGGAGAAGAGGCCGTGCACCAAAAGTAAGTTACCACCTAAGGGTTAACACCAAAACCTGAGAGAGTGGCAGGTTTTGATAGCGATTTTACTATTGCTCTGGGGATTTTTGTTTGAGACTTGTCTCCTTTATTGGTGTTTGTAATGCTGGATACTTTGCTCTGATCAGGAGAGAGAGTGGGCCAGAGTTTGGGAGCATCTCAGGGATAACATTTCATGGTGGGGAGAACAGTCAGGGCCCTGCAGCAGCAGCTGGTGGACTTGCAGACTGTTGGCCTTGTGAAGTTTGCATGCAGCTTTGAGGTTCAGTCTCCTTCCTCTTCTGAGCTGGTGTTTTGAGTCAGCTGGACTTGCCTCTGTTCACTGAGGTTGTTTCTCACTATAAATTCCATATTGATAACTGAAGGCTTTTGAGATCTTTTCCCCCCTCGTGACTGGAGACTCAACAGATGCAATTCCTGAGCCAGAATTGGTAACCAGATGCCAGTGATCAGGTATCCTATTCCCATGCCAATGCAGTGTATATATTTATCATTAGACTGCAAAACTGTTAATAGTTTGCAGCTTTGTTGCCTGCTTCATCCTTCTGTTTTATTAACTTTAAGGGCAATGTAAATTCTAAAATCTCATTTTCTGAAAGATTTCAAGAGGCAAATTCAGCTCTTTGTTTTGTCAGTTCATTCTTAAAGTGTTGGGGGAAAGGGTGAATACTGGAGGAAGGCAAGTAGGTGGAAGGGGCAGATGTGTGGCTAGAGTGCATCATGCTGTGTTGCTTTGGAAATCTTACTAGTCTGGATTTAGTGATTGTTCTTACCCTTTAATGCTGAACTGCATTTTCATTGCCCTTGCTAATTTACTGAAGTGTCTTTTATCTGGACTTAAGGAAAAAAGTATTGCTGTTCTACATCTCAGTTACCTGGCAATGCTTTCCCTTGTTTCCTCCTGCTGGCTCTGAGGCTGTGTCTTGGCAGGCTCCAGGGTTCAGGGAATACTGCCGGGATGGTGGGGAGCTGTGGGCACCCGTGCAAAATGACAGTACTAGCTGTTTGACATGACATAAACTGGTTTTTTTTGCTATGCACCCTCTCCTAAGCACAGCTGCATTTTTGTCTTTTTCACTCCCTGCAGGTGCTGGTTCTTGTTCCAACCAGGGAACTGGCCACTCAGGTAGCCAAAGACTTCAGGAATCTCACAAGGAAACTGTCAATTGCTTGTTTTTATGGAGGAACTCCATATAAAGAACAGCGTGAGTAACTGCTAAGGAATTACCACTGGATGAGAGTTGACTTTCTCCAGACCCATTCCATGAATAAAGCTGTGTTTCCCCCCCTCAGACTTTCACTTCAGTCAGGAACTACAGTGATGTTGCTTTCAAAAAAGCACACAGCTTGGGCTGAATTGTTATAGTTCCAAGAAATCTTTATGGAAAAGAATGGTTGTAGGTCCATGAAGTGACTGGTGCTTTTAGTTTCTTTTTTTAATGTACGCCTGTGTGGTTTCTGTGTGGACATAAACAAGGACTGGACAACAGTCCACAGAAAGGGGAGAACTGTGTGTGTGCGTGTGGCTTTCTGTGTCCCCAGAGGTGGCTGTGACAAAGAGTTTGGATGAAAACTGAGGTGTTTTCCTGTAGTAAAGCTCCGGAGGTTTCTAATGTCAGCTGATTGCTGCTTGGAAATTGGTGTATTTTGCTGTACCTTTGTGTGAGGTTTTTCTGGTATATCCTGACAGAGCGGCTGGGACTGCCATTAATGTATTTTTCTATTACCTGGGCTGGTAGTGCTTTATTCAGAGATTAAAGTAAAGGGCAGGAGCTTTTTGCTTCTAAAATGACAAGAGTTGCTGTGTACTGCTAACTTTTTACCACATTGTCTCTTAGCAGTCTGACACTGTCCTTGTTTTTCTGTCTTTCAGTTGATCTCCTTAGAAGTGGCATTGATATTCTAGTGGGAACCCCTGGGCGGATCAAAGACCACATCCAGAATAGCAAGCTGGAACTTTCCAGCGTGAAGCACGTTGTTCTGGATGAAGTGGATCACATGTTAGACATGGGCTTTGCTGAACAAGTGGAAGAAATCTTAGGATTTGCTTATAAAAAAGGTAAATTCTGCGATCAGGAGAGGAATAGGGGACCATGCAGAAGCACAGTTAGGCTACTTGAAGAACTGCTGTTGCACCCCCAACTTGAACTCTCTGTGTGATGCTAGTATCAGTCCTCAGAAAAGGGCAAGGTAAAATTGGAAAAAGTTCAAAGCAAGGTGACAGATGGCTGAAGTCTTTGCCTTTGCTGTCTAATGGGTATTCAAAATATTTTCATTGCTTCTGAGTTTTCTTCTTGTAGCTGACTTAGAGCACATAGAAACCTGTCAATCTGAGAGCAACTCCTGCTTTTTATATCAATATTCAAGAGTCAGGGTCTGTTGTGATGTCTGAAATGGATGGCTTTTTTCCCAGGCTCTGAGAACAACCCCCAGACACTGCTTTTTTCTGCAACTTGTCCACGATGGGTTTATGATGTATCAAAAAAATACATGAAAGATGAGTATGAACAGATTGACCTGATCGGAAAGAAGACCCAAAGGACAGCCACGACTGTGGAAGTGAGTGATTTTGCTGCAGAGCAGTGCAGGTGCTGAGAGCAAGTGGCCTCAATGAAATGGGTTGTACATTGGCTTTACAAATAGGGATGGGGAATGACTTTTCACGATGGTCAACCCAGAGATTTTGTAAGCAAAGCTCTCATGTGGGGGCAGTAGTTTGCAAGCTTAAAACAAAGAAAAATTCTTTCTTTGTTCCTTTTGTCTGTCCTGTGCGTGGCTTAGATTTAACCTAGGTGGTGATGGTGTTTCTGTCCCAAACAGCACTTGGCTATACAGTGTCGCTCATCCCAGAGAGCAGGAGTTCTTGGGGACATCATTCAAGTCTACAGTGGCAGCCGTGGGCGGACCATTGTCTTCTGTGAGACCAAGAAGGAAGCAAATGAGCTGGCTATGAATGCCTCGCTCAAACAGGTACTGACCGGCAAGCAGAGGTTTGGGTATTGGGGGGTTGAGTGCCTTGAAATACATAGGAGCACACAGAGAAAAATAGGACTAAAATCAGTCAGTGTAAAACTAAGAGAAGTGAAAAATTACCTACATGGAGGCTGGGGATGAAAAAGGGGTAAGGATGGGAAAGGGTAAAGGATGAAAAGGATTAAGAGAGACACTCCCGTTGAGTCACAAGGTTCAGAGTGGACCCCCTTGCCAGACTTAGCCCCAGAGGTGACCAGTGGTTTAGGCCTAAAGGTTTTAACAGCAATTAATTGATAGCTTAATTTAAACATTTAATGAAAGACTCAGAATTTTCTATAGCACAACAATAACTCTCTCATAGGCTTAACTTGCTTACAAATCTCACGTATTTAAGAAGTTCCCCCTGAATTCAGTGCAGCAGGTCCGATGCCTTTGCATCTTCTCAACGTGTGAAGGGCTGGGCCTCGAAGAGGGGGGTGTCAAACCAGGAGCCAGCCTTTGGTGCTGCTCCTCCAAGAATGGCAAACTTGTGGGTCACAAGAGAGTTGGGTTTAGTCACAGTAATTTTCCATCCTGGCTGCAATTCGGGTTGGTAATAACAAAAATGCTGTTCCACTTGGGTTGTTACGCAGACAAGAAAAATAAGTTTTCATTGCTGTTCATTAAAAAGCAGGAGCTCGGTAGACAGTACAAGTTCCTGAGAACAGACAGTGTTTCTGGTAAGCTCTGGAGGAGCTCAGCCCAGATGCTGTTTGTCAAGGCTGAGGCCTCAGGAGCATTTCTGAGGCCACAGTGCTGCCCGAGGAGGGGAGCACCACCACAAGGGAGTGAAGTCTCTTGCTACCTCTTGACAAGCGTTGCTTAAGTCACATTGCTTCCATTTGTCCTCGTGGAAGTAAAAGCTGAAGTGGGCCCTTTTGGCATGTCATACTGAAAAATGGAGAGTTGGTATGCTACAGATTGTAACATAATGGTCAAACCACTGTTAGGAGTATTACTGTCCCAGAGAAAGATCAAGCCACAAAGTAAGATGCTTTATATTCCTTTGGTATCAGCTGTGTAATTATTTTCTGTTGCTCTGCAGAGTATTTTGGGGTTTGTAATTACATGTCTTTAGATACTACAGCCAAGATGCCCCCACTAAACGCTCTGTGAATGGTTTGTTATGCTGACAGGATGCCCAGTCCTTGCATGGTGACATTCCACAGCAACAGAGAGAAGTTACATTAAAAGGCTTCAGAAATGGTGTGTTTGAAGTTCTGATTGCAACAAATGTAGCTGCCCGTGGTTTGGATATTCCTGAGGTTGACCTTGTCATACAGTGCTCACCACCAAAAGTAAGTCATTAGGGGAAACTAAAACTGTATGTTTTCCATTTTTGTGCCAGAATGGTGGGTTATTTCTCTGTTTCACCAGAAGTATGTTCCAGTTCACAAATGAAGTGGGGGTTTTTTGTAAATGCCAGACCTGTAGTTTCCTGGTTAAACGTTGGCGTTTTGAGCTTTGATTAAAGTGAAAGTATTGGGTTTTGTTTATGCTGGAAAGTCGTAAGATGGCTTTTGACATTGTTTCGGATTTTCTGAATGCCTTCTGAGTGTGGTCGAGTTTCATTACAATTCTAAAATGCTCCTCCTGCTTTTTTCTTCTTCTGAAACTCCAGTGGAGCTTTTTGTTTAAGAAAAGATAAAAACGTGTATCAGTAGTGTCTGTTAAGGCTGAGCAGCATGCTTTGGGCAGGGTAGGGTGCCCAAACTTGGGTGGTCTATGTGTAGTTACAAGTTTGGGTATAAACACATAATGTATCACTCCTTAGGCCTCTGAATTAGAATTTAACTTACATTTGATCTGAAATGTCAGCAGTGGAAATGACATCAGGTTTTCTCACACTACTCTGAATTTCTGAAGGATGTTGATTCCTACATCCACCGTTCCGGGCGTACGGGTCGTGCTGGCCGGACCGGCGTCTGCATTTGTCTCTTTCAGAGAAGAGAAGAAGATCTTTTGAAACAAGTTGAGCACAAAGCGGTGAGTTCTAGCTCAAAGTTTTGCTTAATGAAATTATTCAGCTCCTACAAGGACCTTCAGACTTTGTAAATATGGGCTACTTGTGAGTGCAGTCATGTCCCATAGACTAGTAGGCCTAATATGTTGGTATTTGGTGTTTGCAAATGCTTCTGTGTTAGCCTGTTCCGTCTTGTGAGTTTTCCCATGTTGGCAGTCCTCTGTGGGACAGGAATACATGAGGGAGACCATGCCTTGCATTACAGTTTGCATGCACATTACATCCAGGTAAACAAAGCCAGGAATTCAAAAGCTTGATTTTAGCTTTAGAAATAACTTGAATAGAGAGTACATTGATTGTTTATACAGTAAGTCGAGGTCTCAGTAATGTGAATTAGGTAGAGGGATTGAGTTGTAGATTGCTGAAAATAACTGTAATTTATTTTCTTGGCTTCAGGGGATTACATTTAAGCGTGTGGGTGTTCCCTCTGCTACAGATGTAATTAAAGCTTCAAGTAATGATGCCAAAAAGTAAGTTTATTTGCCTGTTCTTAGAAAAGGTCTAAAGATATTGTTGCTCCAGATGCTGTTAATGCAAAGCTTTTAGCAGATCAGAGCTGTATGTGGGCATGGCTTTGCCTGTGTTGTAGAAGTCAGCTGCTTTGTGTGTAGACATCCTAGAATGGTATCAGTAAACCTCTGTATGCTGAGCATAGACCTTTTCATAGAACATAATGTTCTCTAAGTTCTTGCAAAAATTAACCTTTGTTTGTATCATCAGAAACCAGTAATATATCGGGGAATTACTGTCATGAGGCGAAGCTGATTTTGTCTGCTCAGATGATGCAGTAGCAGTGTGTAAAGAGCAGTACTTGGTATAATGAGGGGATATTCTGCAGTAGTGAGGGTGTTTTAGCTCTGTCCCGTGTTTCTTTTTACTTCTGTTTGCAAGGGTTGTGTTTTTTTTATTCCATGCATTTCTGTTTACATCTGCTGTCCCATTGGTGGAAGTTGCATTGAAGCAGATTACTATAATTAGTGAGGATTTGACCAGTGCAAAGCAGACGATGGCCATAGTGCTGGGTTCACTGTGTACTGAGAAATGGTGGCATGTGCTGGTATAACCAAAGGAGCATGACAGAAGTAGCTATTCTTAGTTCCTATCTTTTTTTCCCCTGTCTTTTCCCAGAAATAATCAATTTAGGCAGTGCCTTAAACATGGCTGCTCTTCACACTGGCCTTTTCTGATCTCTTCAACTTTTCTTGTCACCATGTAGGTTGCTGGAGGCCATTCCTCCTTCTGCAGTTGACTACTTCAGAAAGTCTGCTGAGGAGCTCATAGAGGAGAAGGGGGCAGTGGCTGCTCTGGCTGCAGCCCTGGCCCATATTTCAGGAGCAGCTTACATCCAGCAGCGCTCCCTGCTCAATTCCACGGCCGTGAGTAACGTTGCCCCTGGGTTAACAGGAATGGGGGTGTGAACTGCTTGTGTCCAGCCCATGTGTGGCACCTTCTCAGGCATTTTCAGTATTGTTTCTGAAGAGCTGGTACCTGGTTTTGTTACCTGTTCCTCAATTGAAATCGGCTCTTACTGGGAGAAACTCAGAATCAGTAAATTTCCTTGTGATGAGAGTTAAAAGAGTTTCTCCAGAGATTGATGTGACAGAGGACTTTGGTGCTCTTAAGAGAGATTAACTAATGACATTTTACAGGCAAACAGATTGGTTCATGCTATTGTAGTTTTCCCTTCTCAGGGATCTTTTCCATTTCAGTAATATTTCAAGTGTATCATGTGATTACTTGATCTCAAAGACATCTTTAACTGAAGAAAAGTACAGCACTTCCTTTTTCTAATGCATTTAGGGAGAATGTGGCCCACTTCATTGTGTGGCAATACAGTTTCAGGCATAATGTGACTGCACTGTGGTTCTTACATCAGTTTGGGGCTTTTTTACCTGTTTTGTAGCAGTAAGTTTATGTATTGAATAAATGTGTCTGTTCTGGCTAAGGTACAGAAATGATACTGGCCTTTGTATCAGTGGGCAAGCCTAGGTTAGATGGATGCCTTCGGCTTTTAGGAGGCTTTTGGTTGCTTTACCTTTGGGAAGCTGATTCCTTAGGATGAAGTACTGTGTAACAGTTAACAAGTTATTGTGTAGTTCCGTAGTGATTTTACAGGCTGTTTGACCAAGTCCAGTCTTGTTAAACGTTTTTTTGTGTTTCCTGCAGGGCTTTGTGACCATGGTGTTGAAGTGTTCCATAGAGATGCACACCATGGGCTATGCCTGGCGGGGGCTCAAAGAGCAGCTTGGGGAGGAAGTGGATGACAAAGTGTCTGCAATGCGTTTCCTCAAGGGGAAGATGGTGAGATGGCCCAGCCTTGGCAAGAAGGGATTGGGGGGGTAGGGGGGGGTTGTGTACACATGTGGCCAGTTTGTGCAGTGATTGAGGCAGGAGTTCCAAAGTGCTGGTATAAAAATTTGGTACCTTGTGGTGCCACATGAGCCCTGGCTTTTAAACAGACAGGCTGATTGCAGGCAATGCTGCTGTGAGCACAGAGCACTTGAATCTGCATTTTGCTTTAAGCTTTTCTGTTTTAAGTCTTTTTCCTCAGTTTATAAAATACCATGCTTTCTACCATTCCTGGTTTCTACACCTAGTGTGTATGAGTGGTTGCAGGTGCTGCCTTTCTGGAGTTGAATGTCTCTGCTCTTGGATGTGTCTTTGGAAAGTAAATGCCTTTTTTTTTTTTTCCCCCCCTCTTACAGGGAGTGTGCTTTGATATCCCTGTTGATGAACTGAGTAACATACAGGTATGTTTGTGTAGCCAGAGTTGGCTTTAAAACTTGGTGATTGGAAATTGAACAACTGCCATATAGAGAGTTGAATATAGGGTGGTTTGGGAGGTTAAGGTTTGTTTTTTACTAAGGATTTGCACAGACAACAGAGTGATTAGAAAGACCACAGCACAGTCATTAGAAAATACCCTCTCATGGCTCTTTCTCATTTCTGTTTTCATGATATCATCTGATTTTATTAAAAAAAAAAAAATCCTCTGGTCTTTGTCTGCTCTGGGTTTTGACCTCTCCAATGTATTTGAGAGTTCACTAATTTTCTGTTGACTTCACTCCCTCTTGTCCCTTGTGATCATTTATCCTTTGTCACAGGAGTGTGAGTGTTTCCCAGGGGGAATATGATGACCTGTTTTGGCAGGGGTGGGCCTTTGCATTCAGTGTTGTTGTTAATGATACGGGTCCCTTGGACACGCCTGCAGGCACATAAAGTCTTGTTATGCTGTTCTTGTTTCAGGAACAGTGGCAGGACACCAGGCGCTGGCAGCTGTCGGTGGCAAAGGAGTTGCCTGAGCTGGAAGAGTATCCCCAGGAGGGGGGACGAGGGTTCTCCAGGTTCGGAAACGGGAGGCAAGGTGACTTCAAGAGAAACAGCTGGTTCAAGAGTGGAAACCGGGGACTTTAACAGGACACTTGCTTAACCTCCAGTACAGACACAGGACTGAGATGAGTTTTATCAAACAGTAAAAGCCTGTTAGATGCTCCTCTTTGTCTTTGTTCCTTGATAAAGCAGCCTGTCTTTGAGGATGGCTAAAAACAACGTTTGCTGAGACAGCTGGGTGTTTTGGGAGATTTTTCTCCCTGCTCAGCAAACTATCTGCTTGTCTGTAAGGGCAGCAAGCCTGCCTGGAAACTCGGCGCTGTGGGAAGCAGCACTCATCCCAGCACGGACAGTCACCACGCCTCGCCCGTTCAGCAGCCCTTGCGTTAAAAAATCTGGTTCTAAAATTTTTTTAAGAAAAATCTGACATCAGCCCCCTCAGCACCCTTCCTCCAGATCATTCCCCGGCTCCTCCACGGTACTGCCTTGTCATGGAGACTGCGGGGGGAGCCCCGAAGGGATGGGGAGATGGTTGGGGGGGACCCCCGAGGGGGACCTGCCGTGGTGGGATCGGATCGGGATGGAATCAGGATGGCCCCACTGAAGGGCCACTGCCATGGCGGCGGGGCGGGATGGGATGGGGATGGCCCCACTGATGGAGCGGGAGGGGATGGGATGGGGATGTCCCTGCTCCGAGAGCGGGCTCGGGGCGGGATGGGATGGGGATCAGGGTGCGAGGGGGATAGCCCCGCTGATGGGGCGGGAGGGGATGGGGATGGGGATGGGGATGGCCCTGCCGGGCGGATCGCATGGGGTTGGGGATGGCCCCGCCGGGGGAGCCCTCCCGGTACGGGATGGGATGGGGATGGGGATGTCCCCGCTGCGGGAGCCCTGCCGGGGCGGGATGGGATGGGGATGGGGATGGTCCCGCTGCGGGAGCCCTGCCGGGGCGGATGGGATGGGGATGGGCGGGCTCGGGGCGGGGCGGCGGCGCGGGAAGATGGCGGCGGCGGGAGGCGGCAGCGGATGGCCCGCGGTGTGCGGGAAGTTCCGCGCCGCCCGCACCCTCTCGGCCGTGGAGTCACTGAAGGACCCCGAGACGGAGCCGTACCGCTCCAAGTACAGCGCCCGGGCGCTGCTGCAGGAGGTGAAGCAGCTGCTGAGCGCGGCCGAGGAGGGCGGCGAGGCGCGGGTGCTGGCCGTGCGGAGGGCCGTGCTGGAGTACGAGCTGGGCGTCAACCACACGGACACCGAGGAGCTGTCGGCCGGCGAGGAGCACCTGCAGCGCTGCACGCAGCTCCTGGAGCCGCACCGCCTGTCCCCGGACTGCGTGTCCCTCTACATCCAGGCCCAGGTGGGCTGGGCAGGCCGGGGGCCCGGGGAGCGGGGCCTGTGTGCGCACAGGGAGAGCCGCGGCACCGCCGGGTGCGGGAGGCGCTCCGCCCGCTCAGTGCAGGGAGCGCAGCGGCCCCGCCGCTCAGCTCTGGGGGGAGCAAACCATTCCCAGGGGCTTGCTGTGGAGGGGCTTTCTGTTCCAAGCGTCCTGCTGACGCCTCTGGGCGTGCAGGGCATCTGAAGTGTGTTCTCTCGCAGTCGAGAGTGGGTGTTGACAAAGCAGCGTGTTCTTCAGGACAGGCTAAGACCGAACTGGTAAGAACTGGGCAAGAATAAATTAGCAGAAGGCCTCAGTATGTCCAGAACTTATTTGTGATTCCTTAACTCGTTGTCTGGGAGGCGCTTTTATTGATGTACTATGCTGAAATGGTATATTGGTTTTGCTTTTCAGCCTTGCCTGTTCTGTTTTAAGCTGTTGTATTTTGTCCCGGCTGAGTAAATACAGTTAGTATTAATATTCATGTCATCATTCTGATGAAAGTAATACTGTTATCCAAAGTATTTCTTCCTCCATGAAGATTCACAAGAGGGCCTTTGCTTGCCTGCTCTGTCAAGGCAGCTGGTGTCGGGTTAGGTATCTGTCTACAGACTGTAAATTAAATAGAGCAATTATTTAGATGTCTCTGTCAAAAATGGTTGCTCTGGTCAGAACAGGTTGGTTAGTGCTTCCTTGTCAAACACTGCAAAGCTCTCAAGGAATCGCATGCGGGTGTGGAAAGGTGCCAGTTAAACAGTGGCTTGTCCTTATGCAGGGTGCATTAGCAGAGTTGTCTGG
Source organism: Acropternis orthonyx (assembly GCA_035583155.1). NCBI lineage: Eukaryota > Metazoa > Chordata > Aves > Passeriformes > Rhinocryptidae > Acropternis > Acropternis orthonyx. The sequence continues at coordinate 1,463,342 of JAWWEU010000160.1, forward strand.
AATTGTGAGGTTACATCTGCCCGTTGCCCTTGAGTGGGAGGGTTTGGGTTGCACCGCTACAAATCTGTTACTCATTGTAAGGTGGAGATTGCTGGAGCCAAAACAAGATAACATCTTCCCACATCTTCCTCTGGAGATGTGGCTCTTGTAGCTGAGGGCCAGGGATTCCACTGTGCTTCTGAACGGTGTGTTGGAAAGCAGCTCTTCCCTGTGTTAGACAGAAGTTTGCATGGACTTTACTGTTTTGGGGCCTTTAGGGAACAGCAGGATAATAATGCCCGTTGTGCATGTGAGGTGCTGTGGTCCAGCAGTGCTGGGCCTGCTGTTGCCTGGCACCATGCTGGGCTGTGGAGCTGGGCACAGCGATGGGAGCAGGGCTGTAAGGGGCTGGAGTATTTCATTAAACCCATCTCTGATCTAAGAGCGATGGTTGCCATCAGTGGCCATCCTTCTCCACGTTCTGAGATGTCCAGAGTGCGTTGCCACGGAACTGGCTGCTGTTTTGAAAGAAGGAGCGTTCCTCTGTCCTGCTGGGCCTCTTTCTGTAGCCCCACTTCTGATTTCTGAGCTTCTACATAAAACTGTGTGTCACAGTTTCTGTCTGATGGAATTTCGTCTGTTCCACTGCTTGGCCTTGGGCAAAGTATTTCTGTTCATAAACAACATGTGATGTGCTTTCTTATGAAAGTAACAAAATGAATGGAACTGAAAGGGACAGAGATCTGGAATAAAACTACACATTCTAACTATTTTGAAGGTTTGGTGGGTTCTTTTTTAGTCCTCTTGGATTTTGTAACAGCACTGCCTAGGACCTAGATTACCACAACAGACATAGATTGTTATTAACACCTTCATCTTATTAATAAAATTAGAGGTACTTTTTGTAAAACATGGGTTCACAGATGCAGTAACTTGCTATGCACGTTGCTTTGACTTGAATTTGAAGGCAGTAGTCAAAACCCTTTGCACCTTAAAGGCGCTTTTTATCTCTTTCTGTTGTCAAAAATATACAAGCATTAATTCCTAGCATATCTTTTTCCTATTAACTTTTTCAATGGAGTCATGGTAATAAATTTCTAAGGTCTTGTCTCTTTTTATGATATTCGTGTGTGATGTAAGAGCTGCATGAATTGGATGCAGAACCTACTTAGAAAAACCTTGTTTTTGGAACACACCAGACCCTACCTAGCAGAGTAAACACAGAAAGTTACAGTCTGTGAGGTGAATTTTGTGTGTGAAGTTTGCTGTGTTGGAACCCCCTCTATTTTGAGCAACTCACAGTAGAATAGGTGAGCACAATTTTTACTTATTGTAATTCATTGTATTAGAACACACGTACATGTAAGGATGAAGACTGAATTGTTTGGAGAAACTGTGTAATGTAACGTAATGGGAAAATAACTATTTTTTTTCTTTAGAACAACCTGGGTATCCTGTGGTCTCGAAGGGATGAAATTGAAACTGCACAAACTTACTTGGAGTCTGCAGAAGCCTTATATAACCAATACATGAAAGAGGTACTGTGTTAGTATTGTGGCAGGTCTTACTTTCACTTGAACTGCCACTTGCAGGTTAAATAATCTTTGAAATAACCATACAATGGAGCTTGAGTTTCTGCCCTTTATATTGGCTGCTGTGATATCTTTGGCAAGTGATAGGAGTTGTACTGCTGTATAGGATGAGGCAAACTAGAGCATTACTTGCTGATTTCAAAATGGAAAAACAATTCTGCTCAAAAATAACGGTCCCTTTAATAATCCAAAGTTGAAGCCAAGTAGAATTTGGATTTTAAAGAGGACTGCTATTAAATCTTACCTTGGAAGTGCTGTAAAATATTGCTTTCAGTGGGAAAAGGAAGCAAAACTGTAGTATTTGCATGGTTTGCTCTCACTGTGCAGTGTTTTGTAGAGACAAGTAGTTTAGTTCCATATCCAAGAGGACAGTCTTATAAACAGCTAACCCTCTCATGCATATTAAACAACCTTTTGAGCTGTGGATTCTGCTGTGTATCTGACAAAGGCTCCCTTGTGCTATTTTTAAGCTCTTTGCAAAGCTGTTTCTACTCTGACTTGCCTCAGGGACAGTTACTGAGTGAGCTAAAAACATTTGTGGCTTTGAAGGAGCAGTAGCTGTGTCTCAGGACAGATGTAGAGGTTGGACAGACCTTAGTTTCATGAAACTGCAGTTCAGGTTTTACAGGAAATTGGTTTATAGCACAGATGATTCCCATGGAGATCTTTAGAATGGATTAGTCTTTATTGATTGGTTACTGCTGTATTTCCACCTTTGCAGCCATGCTGACCTACAGTGATAGGAAATGGATCCAGAAAAAAACCCCATTTGTGCTGAAAATCCTGTCAGTTTTTATTTTCTGCCCTCTGGATCACTTGGGCTAACTAGAGATACTACATCTCTCTGCAGACCCTCTCTCTAATTAATTCCTGATGTTCAACTTTGATATTTATACCCAGCCCCAGGTGTAAACATCAGCTTTCACATCACCTCTGAAAGTTTCTGGCACTTGTTCCAGTGATGATGAAATTGAACTGGTACTATGATGTAGTGGATTAAACAGTGCTGCCAGATACTTCACATTTTCACTGTGGACTTTTCTGAAACTGTTAATTTTTGTTAGTAGTGGCTACTGAAGATTCCTTCTGGAGCTTTGCTGCCTGATTAGGGCATACATACAGGACTGTCAATAAGGCATGTCAGGTCACTTCCACGTTTCCCCAATTTTTTATATGCCACTTACAGTTCAAGATATTATATAGTCAAACATAGCTATGCCTAAAGACTTTCTTTTAAAAGAAACTATGGCAAAAAAAATAATATTTTTGTTGTGACTTTGTCAGACTTGTGTCACGTTTCTCTGAGAATACTGGTTGTAGTTGACATAATCTGCAAAGAATTAAAAACCCACACAACAAATCCAAACCACAAGGCATGGGAGAGCTTGTCTAACTGCTTTATAAAGAGGACTTCAGTTCCTTGCCGTGGTGCTTGATCTCTAAGATTTACACAACCATGGCAATATTTGTCTTTCACAAATTATAAACATGTGAATATACTTTTCTTAATATTCCCCATTTTCAGGCTGTCAGGAATCCTTCCTGTGAGGGAGTGTTTGGTAAACTGTTGATGACTGAGACGTTTTCTTGAGCTTACAAATGGGGTAGGGTGGTTTCCCCCCACTAAAGCAAAACCAAGGCAAGGAGCTTGGACTAATGAAGTCCATCTGGAAAGGAGAATTGCAGAGTTCTTCCAGAGGATAAGTACAGGCATAAGGCTTGACACCAGAGGATAATTCTGTAGATACAGAAAGGAGGCAAGGGTGTTGCTTACCGTGTCATCTCAGTTGCTTTATTGGCAGGAAGAGCTCTAGTCTTGCCAGAATATATTCCAAGTCTTGTTAGAAGGTTTGGGAACCTTTGTATCTAACAAAAAGAAGATGGAGGGTTATAAATTCACATCTTAAAAGCTAATGAGGTATAAACAGAAAAATCTAAAGATTAAAAGATCATATGCAAAAATCTACATGCCTCTGGTAGGTTAAACACACTAATTTATTTGTCAGTGTCTGTTTCAGACACATTTGTTCATTTTTTTAAGATGAATAGAGTGCTTCTATTAAAAGCAAACAAACAAATACATTCAGGGATTTTTGATGAGAAGCAGCACAAGCATAAGAGTATGTTTTCTTCTCTGTAAAGTGAGAGCATTCTCTGCCCTTGCTCCTGTTCCTGCCTGAGTCTGTATTATCTTACTGCATTTTATTTGTTGCCTGACTTTCTCATGGGCTAAGAAATAAATGCGGTTAGGAAAGGGCTGGACAAGCTGCATCCTAAGCTGGGCTCTGTTGCCAGCAGACATGGTGAACGTTCTCCAGGACGCACCATGTAATGGGAGAAGACAGCTTTGTCTGAAGTGGGTTACAATTAATACCTGAACTTATTCACAATTGCAAAGGAATTCGGATAAGCACAGACTAATAAAACTCTGCCCTAAGCAATGTTAGGCTGCTGGGGTTCCCTGTTAGCTGTCTTGTAATGTTACTGGCAGTTGTCTTGGGGCAAGCTGGGGTATAGCAATGTCCAAAGATGTACAGCTGTCTGCATAAGGATTCTGACATAACCCATGGTTTAAAAAACAAGGAAGCACTTCTAATGATGTGAACTACCACGTTTAATAACTTGCATGTAGGTCACGCCCGATATGAGGTTTTAGCAGCTCATCCCCCAGAGACATTGCCTGTTGCCTCACTCGTGTATTTGAGTAAGTCACCACTGTGTGGGTGCCCAGAGTCACTTCACAGCGGTTGGTCTTTACAGCAGCTCTGGTGAGCACTTTGCACATCGTGTTCTCTGCAGTACTTCCTGCAGGATGTTTTCTCACTGCCGATTAGTGCAGCTGGGCAAACGAATATTTCACACTTGAAGACATGCTTGGTATTAAATTGACGCCGCAGACTTCATTCTGTTATTGTACAAAGTAAGGATGCCTAATTATAGTCCTGTGGAATCCACACTGAGTATTTCTGGTGCAGGCAGCATGTATTGCTTTAAAATATGTAAGCAGAAGCCTTTTACAAGGTGAAAACCTAATCATTCCATGGGAAATTGTGGCTTTCGTCCTCTAAATCCTGAGTTTTGTGGAATTGTTCTGCAGGTGTGGCACTGAGGTGCAGATGTATTACATGAAGCTGGGATTGAAATTTGGGATTGCAAAATGGTAAATGATGTGCAGCCAGGAGAGGGAGCACTGTGCTACAGAGTAAGAAACGTGGTTTGATGAATGTGTTATGTGCCTTGCAGGATGGAAATCCACCCCTGGATCCCAGTGAACATTTCATGGCAGAAGAAGAAAAACTCACAGACCAAGAAAGATCCAAAAGGTGGGTGTGGACCAGCATACCCTACATTATGATTAACTTTTTTTTAATTATGAGAGTGTATTTAGGGACGGAAAAAATAAAGGCAATCTGAAGAGACTGTTGTTTTTTCCAGATTTGAAAAAGCCTACACACATACTCTGTATTACCTGGCACAAGTCTACCAGCACCTGGACATGATTGAGAAGGCTGCTCAGTACTGCCACACTACTCTGAAACGACAGCTGGAGTATTGTGGCTACTACCCAGTGGAATGGGCTCGCAATGCTGCCACTTTGTCACAGTACTATCTCTCCAAGGTAATACATTGAATGTTTTCCTGCTGTAATTATATCATCAATGTCAAGTAAGACAGTTGTTTAAACAGCTGTTTGAGACAGGGCTCCACGCTGAATTTAAAATGTGCACCTCTAAAACCACAAGCTGCCTTCTGACATGATGCATCTCAGTTTTTTTGAAGAGGACATAGTAGCTTTCCTGTGGTGTTGCGATGGCAACGGGGAAAATGAGCAGGGGTGTAGACATGAGAGAAGCTCTATAGTTAATGAAGTGTTAGCAATGATGTGACGTGACATACGTAAGTAAAACTTGAAGGATGTAAGAATTTAATTTAAAATTCTTTCTTACATTGTTCTCATACAATAAAGTTCAAAACCAAAACCACCTCAGAGCCAAGGTATGGCACATTGTATGTTTCCTAAAAGTTATTGTCCTTTGTACCTTTAGACTTGTCTAAACTATGTAAGTTGGTAGCTGTTTGCCTCCACACATGTTGACTCCAAATGATCTACTGTTAGGAAATGCATCAGATTTATTTGGCAATTTCTATATTCAGGGCTACTCAGATGCTCTTTTCTGATGCTTAAAAAGAATTCTGCCACAGCTAAGCAAGTTAATGCTAATTTCAATAGTAACTAGTAATTTCTATGTGTTTTTGATGCACTGATAACACTAATCATGTGCACTGCCAAATATGGGTAAAGGAATCCAGATCTGACTCAGGGTGTTGACTTTTGTATCCGGCTGTTCCCGCTAACCCCCCGTGATAGTGTTGGCCACAAGACATCACTTCCTTCACCGCAGGGAAGCGATGGTGGAGAGATCAGAGCACAGAGAACGCTCACAGTGTTTGTAGCTAATATTATCAGCCAGGCTTGCTATTGTGGCTGTGGTGCAGAGAGAACAGTTGGTTTGAAGATACTGCATTCAGGCATAGCTGGGGAGAAACTGTGTTTTCTTCCAGTGCCCAGGGGAATACGCTCCAGGGCCTCTTAGTTCTGTCGTTTCCATTGTGTTCATGTATGTTCACTGCCTGAGGGGTTTGGCCAGGCTGAGAGCAGTGCTTGGGCTGCTCAGTGCTGCTGGTTCTGTTTCTCCCAGGAATGCTTTATGGAGGCCCGGCACTGCCTGGCAGCAGCCAGTGTCATCTTCAGCCAAGCTGGACAGGTGCCGTCTGCTGAAGACAGTAAGTTCATGTGAAAGTCTTAAAGAAAATTATTGTGAATTAAGCATCGTTGATACATAATGTTAAAACTGAAGTTTAACAACATGTACAAAACTTATCCTGGTGTAAATTTTCTAAAATCTTTTAAATTGACAATGAAGCAGAATGTTTCTGAAAAGCTCCTGCTATTACAGCTCAGGATTGGCTATGAGTAAACCCTGTGGGGAAAAACTCAAGTGCTTGTTGCTGCTGTTTCAGAAAGTACCAGAAGAAAAGTGAAATTTAAACCAATACTGACTTCAACAGTGGCAATAGCTCAGTTCATCCATATGGTCTTGCACATGTGCTAAAAATACAGTTTAGCTCAGTGGTCAGAAGGCAGTGATTCAATGAACCAAACCAGATGCTTCCTGGGAATAAGTTTAAAAGAAGGAGAAAAGTGCTGCTCTTAAACCCCCAATTCCAGAAGGTACTTGCATTGTCTTTTGTTGCTGGATGCTGCAGCCTCATCAACAGCTCTTTTTGGACTTGTAGCTCTTCTCCTTGTTGTTCGGGCATTGATGCAAAGGAGCAACTTGGCAGTTCAGTGTCAACATCAATAAAAGAAACTTTTAGGGAACTAACCTCAGTTTTAAGGACTTGTGGTTACATGATAGTGTCAGTGCCCTGTTTTAGACTTCACGTTTGCACAGCCTTTTGTGTCTGTGTCTTCGGCAACTGTAAGCTTCCAGTCCATAGAGCTTTAACTTGTGGCGAGTGAGCAAGTATAAGTCAATTAAGTTTTATCTTGACTTCCTCCTACATCAAATAGGAGTAGTGATTTTCCCATTTCTTTTGGTGGAGTAAATGTTTATCCTACCTTCCCTTCCTTTTCGTGGTACAGAGAGCTGGGCTGGGGACTTGCAGTAAGTTCTGACTTAGAGAAAGATGAATACACAGTCAGCATTGGCCACTCTCAAGCACATTCATTTTATGATATTACTTGGAATATAAAATAACACTGAGATATTTAGTAATTGTGTCTTTTCTTAAGTTTAGCAACAATTCTTAATTCTTAAGAACAGCTTGATTGGCTCTGATGAAAGATCATGAGCGCAGTGGGTCTGAGTCTGAATTGGCTTTCTTTTGGTGAACAGGAATGCTACTGTCCTGTAGTCATGTCCCCTCATTGTTCAGCTAACTCACTGCCTTCTGCCTAGACACTGGGAAATTAGTTTTCTTTGAAATCCATTTGGTTTTTGAAAATGTTATCTTGAGGCATCAGCACTGCCGCTCCTTATGATAGTGGGGAGACTGCGGGGAGAAAAATACAGAAGTTGTAGACCTAATAAATCTAATGTTTGTACCAGGTAGATTAATCAAAGGCAGTTCCTCTACTTTGTTCCCTTTTTTGGTAGCAAGTTTGGGCCCATTGCAATACAAATGCTTTTACTATCATCCTCAGAAAGAGTTACTGGGCAGGCATCTGAATCTCAGAAAATAAATTATCCTGATTTCTTTCTCATATTACAAAGAGACATGAAAACCTTTCCAGTAAAACACCTTCAAGATGAAAGATCTTTTTAAACATACATTATGATCTGTTTATTGTAAGAATTCATGCATGCTGAACCCCTGTTAATCTATATGGGTTTCTACTAGAAATGACAGTTTACAGAATTATTATATAAACTAACACAGAGAACATGTTTCTGTCTAAGGATGAGGAAAAATTAATTAAATACAGGTATCATATTTCTTGCCTGGAACATTTGCTGGAGTTCTCTAAAGGTTTTTATGTATTTACATCCATTCAGTAGATGAAACGGAGCAAGACCAACACGACCTGCCAGAGAGGAGAGCTGAAATTGCAAGATGCTGGATTAAGTATTGCTTGAATCTCCTGCAAACCGCTCGGAAGTTACTTGAGGTATCAGCAAATCTGTTCTGCAGCTTCATTGTCTAACAGCAAACTAGGCCTGCTTTGATGTTTGCAACAGGAATCAATTCCCAGTGGGTAACAAGCAGTGAGCAGTTGCCCAGTGAATAACACAGCAGATGCTTGCAGTGTGTCAGGGGTTTCATAGCATGCTTTGATTTCAGTGCCACACTCTGAACAGGCATGGATAGATGAGCTCTGTGGTTCGATCAGTGCAGTGCCTGTACAGCAGCTTCACAGATCTCCCTTCTCTCTGCTGCATCTTCTTGCAGCTTGATTTGACAGATTGCTTCTCATTTAACTGCTAGTAAGAACATCATCTTAATATGCACCAGTTTTGTGTGCTGGTGTTCTTTTTCATTCAAGCATTTGATTCATTCCGGTGTTTGTTCATTCATTCAAGCATTCCTTCAAATGTTTAAAACAGCATTTGCTGAAATGCTTTGCAGAAGCAGAGCCTTTGGGCTTCTGTTCCTTTGGCTATTTTGTCACACAGGGTAGGGAGACTGAATCATCTTAGTCTTACATTTTTACAGAATCTGTACTGTAATTTACATGATTTTTTTGGTGAATATAGAGTCTTAACATGCCAATAATTTCTCTTCTGTTTTGTTGCTCACTAGTTTATATTTCAAAGGTGACTCATAAATAAAATTATTCAGTGTAAGCTCTCTTCGTGAGCCACATGCATTTTTAATTAGTATGCTTTCTCATTTCAGGATAACATAGGAGAGCTGGATCCAGACAGGCAGTTGGAACTTAAAGCCCAAAGGAAAAAAGAAGAGGATGAAAAAGAGAAGGGAAGGAAAAAAGCTGTCCTTTTTGGGACAAGTGATATATGTGACTCTGTCTTAGCCATGGAAGAGAAAGTGAGCAGTGTATATCCTTTAGATTTTCAAGAAGCCAGGGAAATCTTCCTAGTTGGTCAGAACTATGTTCAGGAAGCAAAAGAGTTCTTTCAGGTTGATGGTTACGTTACTGACCATATTGAAATTGTTCAGGATCACAGTGCTTTGTTTAAGGTACTTGCTTTCTTTGAAGAAGACTATGAGAGGCGCTGCAAGATGCACAAGCGTAGGATAGACATGCTGGAGCCCATCTATGCAGACCTGAACCCCCAGTACTACCTGCTGATCTGCAGGCAGCTCCAGTGTGAACTGGCCGACACCTATTACGAGATGATGGATTTAAAGGTAGCTATTGGTAACAGGTTAGAGAAACTAGACTCCCACACAGTTAAAAAAATTAATTCTCTGGCTCAGTTCGCAATCAAATATTATGAACTCTTCTTGGATTCTTTGAGGAACCCTGATAAGGTGTTTCCTGAAAAGCTCGAGGAAGATGTTCTTCGCCCTGCAATGGTGGCTAAATTTCATATTGCACGACTGTATGGTAAGCTTATTACTTCAGATAACAAAAAGCACCTGGAAAATATGCAGACATCATTGGAATATTACACATTTCTGGTAGACTATTGTGAGAAGTACCCTGATGCTGTCCCTGCTGTTGAAACTGAACTAGAACTCAGTAAGGAGATGGTGACTCTTCTTCCAGCAAGCATGGAGAGGCTAAGAGCAAAGCTGTCTCCATGTGTATAAATACTTGCCTTGGAGGAAATGGGCACTGTTAAAATAGTTTTCTGTCCAAGCCAGTGCTGTCAGACAGCTCCCATCCTGATTGATAGAATAAGGTGTTCTGCAGTGGCATCCACCTAGAGCCTGCAGTAGTGTAACCTTGTGAAAAACTCAGAGCTCTCCTGGTCCGTAGCTCACCCACACTAATGGTATAAACTCTAAATGTAAAGTGTAAGTCCAGCTAATGCTTTGTACTGTTCATCCTGTATGTAAATATAAACCTTTTCTCCCTGATGACCTTTTCCTTCAGCGTATGGTTCAGTTTCTAAATGTAGTGCTGTATGAAAATAGTTTATTTTAAGGGAATCTGTTCTCTAAGAGATTTTTTTCTAATAAACCTGAGGCACATTCTTCCAACTAGAATGCATTTTATCTATTGTAATGTTTGCCCCCAGAAAACTTTATCCATGTGAAGGGAACTTGTTTTCAATATTTATTTTGTATGTTGCTCAGTGTTTTCTTCTTTTCCTTTGTTAATCAAAACCTACTTGATAGAGGCTCAATAAATGGACTAGCTTGGCTAAATGTTTCTTCAGTCCTTAGAATTCTGTTTCCTCTATCTTACTAAGATACAGTATACTTTTCAACTTTGGCCAAAATAAATGGTTGTGAAAGTGTTTCCATATGAGTGTCTTCAGTAAAAACACATGAGCAGTGGAAGTGCCAGAAGCAAGAGCAAGAAAGCAGCAAACTTTCTTTGCAATGGGAGGAGATCCTCTGCTCTTAATACACTGTAGAAAACTGAGAGGTTAGAGGTTCTGTGCTCTAGCTTTTCAAACATTTGCCTAATACAGCTTAAAGTCCAGGGATGCCATGGATGGCTCCTTGTGTGGCTCAGGGAGTCCAGGTGTCAGCTTAGTAGGAGCTGCAGTTTGGTACCTCTCTGAAGTTGTTGTTTTAGCTGAAATGCAGGCAACTTTTTTTTTTTTGTCCAACTGCACAGAAAGAGCTGATGGTCAGTGATGCCAGGGGACATGGGGAAGGTGAAGGGACAATGTGACAGGGTGTGCATTAGTGGGCCACTGTGCACCAGCAGCTTTATCACTAACAGGGTGATAAGGTGGGAAGATGTTTACAATAATAGAGGGCCTTGAAGGAGTATAGTCAGAAAAACTGGATTCTTTTGCAAAATGAGGCAGGAAAAATGATGTTTGCTTGGAGGGTGTGAGGGGAAAGCATGTGCAAAGCAAGAAAGCATGTACATCTTAAATGTGTGGTTAAAATCCCTTCTGCAGAGAGTTCTGCAAGCTAGACTGCTAACCACAAAATAGGCCAACAAATGGGTCCTGGAAATGAGCAGCAGCAAAACTCAAACCTTGCATGCATGTACAATCAGGGAGAGTTTGCGCACGTGTACGTGTGTGTGTTTCTGTTTTACTAAATAATTGTCTAGTCAGCCTTTAGGAGTTTCATTTCTGCTGTCAGGTCTTTTATTCAGATTTTCCTGTGGCCTCAAGGTAGGGCAGACAGATTCTCAGTGTAACATTTCCCAGCAGGCTGTGTTGCACATTATTTTTGTCTGATTTCAATTAAAGCTAGTGTGCACTTTTACCACCAACTCAAAAGTTAATTTTTTTTTTCCACTAACTTCTAGTTTCATATTTAAGTAGAAGTCAATGCATGTTTGGGGTAGTTGTTTATTGGGGTTGTTTTTCTTCTATACTTTTGCCTTTGAGCAAATTTTTTAGACCAAGACTTGCTTCATGAAACGTAGTTTTCTTCTAATTTGGGAAATGATAGTTTGTGGGCTCTCCCAGCATACAAAACAATCTTTTTTTCCCCGTTACTTCCTTCAAATACCGGTCTCAAGTAAGTTATCTGCAGGGCAGGCAAAGCTGAGTGAAGTGCGGGGTGATGTATTGCTTTTAACCAGCAGCTGGGTGCAGAGGCACACCCTGAACCCACTGAAATCCTAGCGAGAGCTCAGCAGACGGGTAGGAGTGTGCCCATAGATAAGAAGGCTGGGAAATAAGAGGGATCAGAGATTTTTCAGCACAGCTGTGTGATTGGCACTGTGGTTTGGAGACCTCTCTCCTCTGAAGATATCCCAGAACACTTTGGCTTTGCAGCCTTTCTTAAAATACATTTCACATAAATGCATATGGAGTTACAGAAACTAATGATGCCAGTTTTTACCTTGTGGAGTCAACATTCAAAGCTACTGCCAGCTAATTATATTTTATTACTGGAGACTATATCATGCTAGATGCTCAGCACAACACACTGTGCTATGCTTCTTTTAAGGCATGTCTTTTTAAGCAAACCCTCTTTGTTCAATGATTTGAGAGAATGAACTTACGCAAGATTGTGTATTTAGTTTAAAAAAAAAAAGAAAAAAAGGTGGCAAGCTTGTTGGATTAGGCAGCAAAGCTCCCTTCAGGAATGTTGAGTTTTAACTGGAAAGTATGTGTGAGGTCAGGCATTTATTTCAAAGATTAATTGAAGATTAGGTTCCTGTGAACTCCATTTAACCTGCATTTCTAGTCCTTTCTGTACAGCAAAAAAATCTTACAACTCGAACCTCCTTTCTGTTGTTCTAGTTTTTTCTCCTTACCCAGCATAAAGCAATGAGGTTTACAAGAAGTCCATGTTTGTGCAGAATTTGTATTGAGCATGAAACCTGACCTCAGAGCTAAAACCTCACTGTACTCCTTCAAATATGTTAATGAGGAGTGATTTGGCTTGATTAAAACCAATTTTAATTGAAGCTTTCTTGATTCTTATGCTGGCCAGAGACATGATACGTGGTATAATGGGGTGGTTGTGCTGTGCTTCAGTGTTTCGTGAGAGGAAGGAATCAGGGCCTTGTTTTCTGTCTCTCCCTCCAAGGCTGTCAAAGGAGGTTCTCGGTTTTGTTTCTCTCGAGGGGACGGGGCTGGAGGCGGTGCCAGCTGTGTCCCGTGCTGTTCTCCAGGCAGCTGGAGCCCCGGGGGAAGCGGGCAGGAGGGAGCCCTCACTTCCCTTTGCAGCAGGAAAGCAGGTCCCCCGTGTTGCAAGGGGAGCGGTGGGTGGCGGTTACTGCTTTGGTGTGGCAAAAGCAAAAGGCCCCCAGGCTGGTTTGCTCTGTTTGCTCCCCCAAACACCCCTCAGTTGGGAGTTTTGGTCCTGGCCCTGGCACAGCCTCATGTGGTCCTGGCAAGGTGGATTGTTTGCTTCTGCATGTGCACAATGGAGATGTGTCAGTGTCCCAGAGCCACGCTGAGTGCAATTGCTGCTGTACTTCCACATCCAGAAATGTGGCAGGGGCCTGATAAGCCTTGACACCAGGCAACGAGAAACAAGACTGGTGTTGTTAACACGTGCCTTTGCAACTCTCATCCTGGTTCAATGTTTTCCCTCAGCACTGAGAGAGCAAAGATCACCTTTACTTGTGTGTTTCTTCTAAAAGACTGAGGAAGTTGGTGTTACTTAGCTGTTTTCTGTGGAACTTTTCATTATAAGATGCCCAGACGCAGTCCTGCAAAGGAGGATGTAGCTGGTCTGACACAAGGCAAACTCTTCTGCAGGCTTGAAGTTACAGAACAAAAGACTTGCGTCAAAACCAAGTACATAAAGCTGTGGTGAGAAGCATTTATCAACTTTCTTTCCTCTTCTATTGCAACATCTTTAGCTACATTAGAGCTCGCTACAAATGACTAATTTTTGGTTTGAGAAGTGCTTTTACATCCTACCCAGGAACCCCTTCCAAAGTGCCTACTAGTGCTTTTTCATTTTGCAGTTTGGCTGGTGGTTTCCAGCTCTCCCTTGTCATGGGTGGGCATACAAACAATCAGTGATTTCCTGAGGAGGACTATTTGCCTGGCTGCCTTTTTTCCAAAACCATTGTTCAGCTGTGTCTTTACAGGTGAAGAGCCAGACAATGTGCCAGACAGACCGTTTGGATACTGAACACAACGCCTTCGGTACTTCCCTTCAGAACAGACAATGTCTGTGGTATTGAGCATTTCCTTAGGGAGAAGTGACTGATAATGTGGTGCCTTAACACCAAAGGCTTTAATAATTTGAGTGTTTTTAGCAATGTTTTAAATTTTCAGTGCTTGAGCTTTTGGCATCTGGAAGATGCAAAATTCGAAGTCTCTTTACATGTCCATTGTCGCTCTAAAAGAGACTTATTTGATATCAGACCCGGATGCAAGGACTTCACTATTTCAGGTTTTTAATGAAATTTTCTGCATAAAAGAAAAGAGGAATTGAATGAGTGATGAGTGAAAGAAAAAAGGGGCATGTGATGTAGTGAGCTGGTGTTAGTCACTGGATAGCATAAAACGAGTACAAATGCTTGTGTCAGAATTACTCTGAGATCTACGAGTGAAATGCATGGGGTAAAAGAAAAAAGGGAATTTAGCAAGATAATTTCCTGCATTACACACAGTGTCTTGGAGTGAAGCAAGAGCAAGCAGTTTTCAGGCAGGGTCTCAAACCAGTCAGAGTGCTGGCCATGAAATTCCTGCTGCTCTTCTGGATACTGTCTCTAGAGAACCAGTGTGTTTGGCAAACACCAGAGAAGTTTCACAGCAGCCCACAAGAGGATGCAGCCAGGTGGGCCCAGAGCCTCCTTCCACCAGAAATCCAAGACTTTTTAAATAATAAAGGTAATGTCATCCTAGAAGTGATTTCCAGTGCAGATGCAGAAACAGAAATGGTGATGCTGGACCTGATGGCCAGCACATGGTCTGCAGGCAAGGAGGGGACAATAAAGAACAATGTAATCTCCTGCCAGCAAAGTTTATTCTGAACTCAAATATTTGCCAATGGCTTGTGTGGACACCTAGGGCTCTTAAGTGCCAGGCACTGCTATCCATCTTGCCTATCCACATCTGGAACTTTTCGCAAAAGGTCCCAAATACTTTCTAACATCTCCATGTGCTTTGCCTTAATGTAAAACAAAAACAAAAAGTACCTAAAAGCTGCTGAGTATCTTACTTGTGTGAGACTGTCCTGTGCTGGAGAAACCATGGTATGGAAAAATAGCTGTGCCTAATACCTGGGTAACTGAGCTCAAACCAGCCATGTATGTGGCAACACCAACCAGTCTGCAATGAAAAGACATTCCTGGAGAAGCAGGGGAGGAAGAGGGCACCAGGCTTTGCTTTGAAAACATCTTTGTCCCACCATCCTTCTCTCCCTTTTTGATTCCTTTTGGTTTTAGGGGTGTTTTCCCAACAAGTCGCTGCATGAAGGGGACTCCCTGCCCCCTCACTCCACTGTGTAGGTCCTGCTTGCCCCATGGTGCTGGTGCTGCTCTGTGATGAAGTTTTGAAGGACAGACAGCTGCTGAAATTGTCTCCCTAATCAGTAATCAGAGCTTGGCTGCTGTGCTGCGTCTTAACAAGTTGTCACTTTTAAACAGTAGTCCTGAATTTGCCAACCAAAACCGTCTGCTGCACCGGGCTTCAGACAAGGAAGCAGAAAGCATCACATCTCCTAGCGCCAAGGAAAGCTGCCTTTTTCCACCTGAAGGACAGGCCCTTTGCATGGTTAATGTTTCTGGCAGAGCAGGGAGATTGCTGATGGGGAAAGGCCGTTGGCAGCTTCCTGTCAGTCAGTGGCTGTGTCCGATCTTGACACAGCTGCGGCTTTCCAGGAAAGATCTCTCACCGTGGACTTGGTGACCTTAATCATGGGAAGAAATAAGGAGTTGCTCTTCTGTGTGATCTAGATGGCAGCAAGTGACTGATTACTGTGTGATGAGCATTAGAACTTTCTTACATGATCTGAATCTTATCTTCATTGGCCAGGTCCTGATAGTGCCCTCAGAGGCGAGGGGCGGGGGCGCAAGGGGCTGAGGTCCTGCAAGTGCTGATGGGCAATGATGCTCTGGGTGCAGGGGTGACACAGGGGTCAAATGCTGAGCTCAGATGTGATCCAGGTTAAGAATTAATTTTTATTCAAGGCTGGATTTAGAAATCCCCCTCGGTGGACCCAAACCTCCCTCCCAGGGTTGCCAGTTCTTTGCTGTTTTGAGGCAGGATACATTTTGGCTTTCAGTCACCAAAGGCTGGTTGGTTGAACATGAGCTGGTGGCAGAAAGCGGCCTTAAATCTAGCTGTGTTGCCTGCCTGAAGGGGAGCTCACTTCTGAGGGGCATCAGGGTGATTTTGGGGCATTTAACAGGGCAGCTCATGGGTTCTCCCTGAGATGGATCAGTGTGCTCAGGGCCCATTGGATGTCACAAATCAGCAACGAATTTCAGGGAAGACACTTGTTCTGCCTTCCCAAAAGAAAATATGGGCAAAACAAATGCTCCTTGTATTGAACCCAGCTGCCATTCAGATGCTCTCCTTGTGCTCAGTCTGAGTTGTATTTTTTTCTGTTGCCATCATTCTCTCTTAACTCCTGTTGTAACAGATGCACCAGCTGCCCCCAGATCAGTGGGCTGTACAAAAAATACATATCTCCACTTTCTCAGTGGAGCAAATAAAGAGCTGAGCATCACTGGCAGGGCCCAGCACTTCAGGACCCCCAGCTGCTCCAGCCGTCTGGCAGCTCTGCTGCTCCACTGGGAACACATGTTTGAGGGGTGCAGGGGTCAGCTTCAATTCTCACAGAAGCCAGACCCAGCTCCCATTGGCCAGGGCAGGGAAAAACCTGATGCCTGGGAGAGGAGTGACACCACAGCAGTTAGGGTTGATCTGATTTCTGAGCAGCTACGAATAAGAAACTTCCTTATCAGAACCCCTCCCCGCCGCCTGGACAGGTAGTGCCGTGGCTGGAGCCTTGCTGATTAGCGCCGGGACTGTGGGTGCCCCTGCACTCATGGGAGTCCATCTGTCCATGTGGCTGCTGGGTGGAAACACAGGCTGCCGAGCAAACCTGTGCTGCCAGGGGAGGGAAAGCAGCACAGAGAGTGGCCTGACACGGCTGTGTCAGACCACTCCTCGGGATCAAGGTGCTCTGTCAGCGTGTACCTGGGCTAGAGCAGGGGTTGTGTCCAAAGAAACGGCTGAAACATCCCCAGAATGCCCCTCTGGGCTACTGCTGGGAATTTTTTTTTTTTTCCCTACATTCCCTGGCCTCATCAACAGAATGGACGTTCTCACACCAGGCCCTCCTGCAGTGTGGTCCATGCTGTACATTTTGAAGTATTTGTTATAGATTGGGGTCTACTCCCAAGATTTTTCAGGCACATAATGAAAAGTCATGGGTGTCTGGTCAAGGGGCTGGGTGCACAGTGCCAAGGCAGCTCCCTCCCTCTGCCTGATCCCCACTCCTCAAATTAATGACTTAGAAAAATGCAAAGCAAGAGCTTTGCAGATTAAGAAACATGCTTTGCATGTCATTTGAAAATAATGGCAGCACTTAAGTACAGTAGTAGTAAACAATGCTTTCGGAGCAAGCTGTGTTCTCAAATACCTGCTCCTCATTTATTTTCTTCTCTTTGTAGACCTATTCTGTTGGGGTATTTAATCATCCAGTCTATATACACAGGAGTATTATCCTATGAATCTTCCTTGCAGTTTATGGAAGGTAGATTTGAGGTAGCTGACATAGGTATGGTGACTGTCCTCTCCTATATGGACTTAAAATATTTGACTTAAAACCCTGTTTCTCTTAAACTCTGCTAGTCATGCCATGGCATGTTTCAAGGTTAATGTTCCAATATAGTATAGTTCATGTGCTGTTTTCTGCTCAAAAAAGTGTGTTAACTTCCAGCAGATTGTGGCCTTTAGCCCAAGCAGAGATTTTTTTCATTTGAGCTGATTATGTGCATTTTGTGTACTGAGTGGTTTACAGATGGTATTCCTCAGGCATCCCATGACACTCCACAAAGGGCATGCTTACTTTTAAGACTTGCTCACCCCAGACTGTTTCAGATCCAGGTCTCCAGGACACAGGTTGACCCTCCTTGCGGGCTTCAGGACCCCCTTACACAGGTGTACGTGAGATGGGAGTGAAAATTTGCTTTGGTTTTCCTATAGTTACCCATTGTAAAGTGATCTCATTTCCTGGGGCGCACTGCTGACACAGAAGAAAATAAAACTGTGTGGCAAAACTGCCAGTGCTACAAGTTCCCCCATCAGCTGATGGTACAAGACAGATAACTCCGTTCTGTGAGATCCCTCTCTAGATACAGGGAAGTGGGGGTTGCAGCTCCTTCGGCTTCTGCAGGATCCCCAAACCCTCATGGTGGGCATTGCTCTGGCTGTGGGGCTTCCAATGCCTTGGTGGAAAATGCCATGGGGGTGGTGGGAAGGGTAAAGACAGGTGGCAGAGGGGTGCTCTCCCACATGAGGGGTGTTTCTGCAAGCTGGAGGGGTGTGAAACAGGTCAGCGTGTATCCATGACCAGTGGAAAATGAGAGGTGTTATTGCAAGGACAGTTTCCGCAGCTGGCAGCAGGTGGAGGCTGATCACCTCCCCACATGTGTTTGCCCAGCTTCCTATTGATGCTGAGCGCTGCCTTAACAAAAAGAAAAGAGTTGATGCTAAAAATACAAAGTAGAAATGAGTTGGGTAAGAGTAACAACTGCACGAGTCCTTCCCCACCTGCTTGGTTTGAGTTTCATATTTTTCCCGTGTCAGAAAAAAACCCCCTGTGTGCAGAGGTTCATAAAAAAGTGCATTGAGGCTGAACGTGCAACTCAGTCCCTTAGTCTGGTGGTAAATCTCAGCCTGGAGAGGGGAGGGAGCCGCTGGAGGGGCCTCTCCTGCCACTTTAGGAGGTTTTGGTGGAACGCTGTGCCCTGGGGAAAGTCACCTCTCAGCCCAGACCCCCACCAGGGGCCTTCGTGGACTTTCCACCACATAAAAATAGATTTACCACAGACGACTTACACTATCAGCCCCAGCACCCAGTGAATCCAGCAGGTAATGGTATGACTGAGAAAAACCCCCCACTGCTTTGATAACATTGTTGTTTATGTAATTTATTTTTAAGCTAATTCAAGCCTGGATTAATCACAACCAAAAAGTAAGCAAAAGGTACAAACCAGGTGAAAAGCAGCTTCTATTTGTCTGTCTATATAAGGGCTTCCATGGCTCTCCAGACAGGTTCCTTGGGGAGCCATGTGTGATCCAAACCCTTTGCCACGCTCCATGGGGGGCTCCCCTCACACAGTGATGATCTGGCTAAGCAAATCAACTATGCCCTTCCAGAGAGGCACTGACACACCTCTACCAGAATATATTCTCTGGCTTAATACATTTGTCTCACTTCTACCGTGAATGTCTAAGATCCTCCTTTCAAAAAAAACCCACCCAAAACTCGCATGAGATTTCAGAGGCAGTTTACTCCTGTGGAAAAAAGATGACTCCTCAGTCAGTGAAACATGCACTGACTGCGAGTAGCTCCCTCCTAACCTTCCTGGTGGGCTGGCATGGGCTTGAGGCAGGGAAAAGCACTGCCAGTGCCAAGGCAAAAATGCAGTTGACTGAAAACTGGGGAACATTAAGCACTGCTTTTTCTCTCTGGAGGAAACAGCAAAAGCCCTGGCTCCTCCTGAGCACGGGGCAGGGGCCGGGTGGGATGGCCTGGAGCACAAGCTGCCAGCAGCATCACCTTTAGTCCAGCTGGTGGGTCCCAGGTTTGCTCTTCCCCCTGGGCAAAGCTGGGGATGAGGGCAGAGGGGATTTTTTATGTGGAGTGATGAAGGCCAGGAGGCCAGAGCCCTGGGCTTTTTGGTACGTCTCACTCCCGTCAGTCAGGAAGCGGTGACGCAGGTCATGGGTTGGGTTTGGGGTTTTGGAAACCTTTTCTAAAAGTTGATCTCCTTGCTCCGCTGTATTTCTGAAGGGTGAAGCCGTGGTGAAGGCTGGTTGCAAGCAGAGGGATGCCAGCCAAAATGCAGCTCCTTATCAGATGTAACGGGAGGATTTTCCTGGCTATTTGTTTAATCCTCTTTGTGGGATACACAGCACAAGGTAAAACGGGGTGGTTGTTCTCTCTGTAATCCTCTTTCTGGGCTATGCAGTGTAGGCCAAACAGGCAGCCTCTGAATTTTTCAAACTCGCCTTCTTTTGGGGGTAATCAGAAAATCTGTTTTGCTAACATTTAATTTTCTGGAGGGAGAATGGTAAGAAAAGGTGCTTTTTGCAAGTGGAGCATTTCAATGTCCCAGCCCTTATGAGAAAAGACTTCATAAAGTATGTTGCTGTATGTGTGTATATTTTCAGTCTATATATTTCAATATGCATTTTTTCAAATGTCCCTTTTGTAACGGTCTGGTTACTGCTGTTACTCAGTTATGTAGTTACAGACAAAGTACGTAACAGTTCCCATGTCATAACTCCTATGGTCTGCTTTCTTGGGGGAATGGGAAAGGAAACTACTTGTAAGTATGAGGAAACTAAACGGTTTATTTGGTACAGGATTGCAACACACAGCACTAAAACTATAAAAAGGAAATGTTGATTTATGATGACATGTGCCCCACGGATTTACTTCTTGTGAGAGAGAATGATTTTCAAGCATGTAGAGTATAATTTGTCCACAGAAAAAGGCTGTGATAGTGATAGGCTCTCATTACGTATTACTACTCGGAGGCTGATCTTTGAGGCATTATGATCTGCTCTATCTATGTTGCTTATTTGTAAATTTTTCAGCTGCAGTTGCTTATTTTGTTGCCACTGTTATTATAAAAACCCTTCTTATTAATATGCTAAGAGAAGAAAATAAGTATGAAAAAGGAACATGCTGTAAAAGCAGCAGGAAATTACACCCATGAAATCTTTTTTCTCTTACAGAAGAGTGTAGGAGGTAGCTGAAAGTCATGCAGTACATTATGAAAATATATAGGGCAATAGAGAAATGTAATTACAGAGAAATGACAGAATTAACAGAAACTGAGAAAAAAAAATAGATGAAGTGCCAACAGGTAGAGAATGCACCAGGAGGCTTCAGAAAAAATTAATTACATGAGGCTGAGGGGAAGGACAAAATACCACTGCCTTTATCTTTACTGTGTGATCCTTATTTTAGCTTTTTGGTATTTTTTGAAGACCCACATTTCAGTGACAGCCCCAATCAGGCACCTGGGGAGCAGCAGAGCTGAAAAGGCGGGTTTATAAAACCCTGTAGTGTCTAGGAGACAACCGAACTGTCTCTCCTCTGGCGATGTGCTCCGAGAGCCTACATAAACCCCAAATCTGCTCCCGGGGCACACCTCCGCTTTCCGACCTCCCCACCAAGGCTCATCCCCTTGAACCTGACGGGGCAGAGCTGGAGCCAACAGAGGAAGGGAGAGTAGATGAGCCAGCTCTCTGCTGGGTGCCTTGTCCCCAGAGATTTTCCCAGCGTTTTCACGTACCTCCACCAGCTTCAAGGAGAGCTGCGGGCAGCCGAGCCCCCAGGTCCCCGTGGATGTGCCATGCTCGGAGCTGGGGATGAGCCTTGCTGTGGTGGCAGTGGTTTCCCACGGGATTTTCCACGGACTTCCTGGTGCTGTGTGTGAGATGTGCCTGATGTGTCTGACGGCAAAGATGTCACTTAGAATATCAGTAGCCATTTTAAGAAAAGTCCTTCAGGGTCAGTTCAGTTTTTGGTGGTTGAACAATCAGGGCCACACAAATTACTCTCTTCTGCTCCTATAGGCTTTACTAGGTGCTCATAAAGTTAACAGGACCTGGTGAATAACGTCCTGGTCCTGGTGAATAACGCGTGGCTGATTCCATCAGGTGCTCCCATGCAGAGAGCAAGGTACAAGAGGGTGAGGTGCCGGCCTGACGCCTGGTCTGCCAACTGCATCGAGGAGCAGGGGCCTTGGTTTTACCTGCCCGCTGGCGGAGCCAACAGGATCCTTCCTCCCATGGCAGACCCGTCCCTGTAAGTTCATTTGACACACATCTGTCATTAATGCCAACACCCAAAAATGCCCACTTACTCCTGTCTTGGCAGTCCTGCCACAGCGTGGCTCGCTCGTGGTAGCGTGAGCCTTCAGCACGTTCACTTCAGAGATAAAAAAGCCGCTCTGCGTTGCAGGATGAGGCGGTACCAGGAGCTGAGTGACACATTCCCTCTCTCGGATGAGGAGTCCGGCTCCGGGTATGATGCCCTGGTGGGAGCAGAGCCGGCCTCGGGCTCGGGGCTCGGTGACAGCGACAGCCTCTCCGAGCCGAAGCTGCCCGTCCCCCCGGAGGCCCTGCGGGGCACCGCGCTGAATGAGGAGCTGTCCGAGGAGGATTTGCTCCTGTAGGCCTGGAGGCCTCCCCTAATGTGCTGCTCCCCCCGCCGAGTCCTCCCCAGAGCCTGACCCGACGGCCGCGAAGAGGTTTTAAACCAACTCCACATCAATAAAAACTTTGCCTTAAGGTCTCTGCTGCTTTCACTCGCTCAAAATGTTGTTGTTCAGTCTGAGCTGGCTTATTCGTGTGTGTGTGGGGGGGGGGGGGGGGGGGCCCAC
>JAWWEU010000160.1:1486397-1498640 GCA_035583155.1 Acropternis orthonyx
CGCCCCCGCCCTCACCGGGGGGGGGGGGGGGAGGCGGTCACGTGCCGGGGGGGGGTGGCCCCGTGGAGGGTGGGAGGGGGGTGAGAGGCCGTAAGGTCACATGACCAGGGGCGCGCGGCCGGGGGCGCTGGTGCTGGTGCGCGCGGGGCGGGAGCCGGGCCGCGGAGGGGGCGCGTACCATGGTGAGTGCGGGGGGGGGGAACGGGGCCGGGGCGGGGGGCGTACCATGGTGAGCGCCGAGGCGGGGAGTGGAACGGGGCCGCTCCGCCATCGCCTGAGGCGGCGGCGGCGGCCTGGGCAGGGCGGTGCCTCCCGCCCTCCCTCCTTCGGGAAAATAGGGCTTTGGGGGTGGGGGGGGGAGTCCTCGGTGCCGCGTACGGGATAAGGGCGCCCTCTGGGCCCCGGCGGTGCGGGCTGGGGCCGGGGCCGGGGGCAGCCCCTTGCGGGTCACGGGCGGAGCGCCCCGCAGCGCCGGATCCGTCGGGATCGCTGTGCCCGGCGGGCCCGGCCCGGCCCGGCCCGGGCGGGGCGCCCGCAGAGCCCTCCGCATCCCGGCGCCTCCTGTGTCTGGGGTGCTCGGGCTCCCTGACGCGTGTCTCTGCCTCCTCTGGGTGTGCAGAAGCTGCCGAGGGCTCGGGGGGAAGCTGAGGTTGGGGGTTCTGCGCCCGGTGTCAGCTTCAGGGAGCCCCCCCCAAGCCTTTCGGGCGGCGCTCGCTCGCTGACGGACTGAATGCTGTGGGGGTTTGGCCCCGGTGTAGCACCATCTCCAGCGTGCCTTTTGCATAAAGCCGAGAGCACAGCCCGACGTCTGGAGAGCTTCTGAAAACGCCAGTTCTCTCTTTGCTTTCTCTGAAACTGTAACATAGTAAGCTGTATGATGGCTTCTTAAAATACTTCTTGTTTTGCATAGTTTCCCCGCAGCAGTATCTTCGACAGCAACTGGGGGAGATGCCAGCTGTTCATTTCTTTATTCTCTGTGTTCCTGCCCTCCCCGGACGAGATCAGACCTAATCTCGAGCGGGGATTGCTGGGATACTCACACACAGCCCCCCGAGAAGTGATGTGTTACCAGTGTTAGGTCTGGCTGACTGTTTTCATGATGGTACAGCTTCGTAACTGGAAGGCACCGTGAGAGCCTCTTGTTTGCTTAAAGATGATGTGCTCTCGTGTTTAGTTCAGGGGAGTATAAGGCTAATCTGGAAGATGAGCACAGTTTCTAAGGACAAAATGTGGACATGCTCAATAGTATCTTGTGTTTAAAAGAGTCTAAAATTTGGGATTCTTCTTGGAACTTTTTTCTCTTGCCCTTCCCCAGGAGCAAAAAATCAGTAATGGTTCTGGTGTGCAATGTTTAAAAAAAATTATTTTTTTGGCGGACAGTACAAATCTGCTTGGCAGAGTCTTGGGAGACTTCAGTCTTGTGTCTGACCACCTTGTTGGTTCTCTGCTGCTTTCCCCTCAATGTGAAGTAGAGATAACTGAGTTTCAGTTAGTTATATACATCTCTGTGCATTACATTAGGGCTGATTGCTGCCTTTATACATAGAAAGTCATTGTAGTCTTGTGTGAGTCCTGTAGCTCCAGCTTGCACTGTGTCTTTGGTTGGAGTGGTAAGCACAAAGTCACTCAAGTGTTTCCACTTGTTAGCAGTGGCATTCAGATCAAACTTTCCTCTGGGCTCGTTGTTATTAATGCTGCATTTCAAACCTCAGGTCCTAGAATGTCTTGGAGTGTGTTCTTACTCAGCGTTTTATGTTAAATTGATGAATTGAGAATGACCGTGGTGGTTTAACCCCAGCTGGAATGGGGAGGAGAAGCAAAAGTAAAACTTGTTGGTTGAGATAAGAACAGTTTAATAATTGAAACGAAGTAAAATATAATAATAATAGTTACTAGTAAAAAAGCAAACAAACAAGTGATGCACAATACAATTGCTCCCCACCCCTTGACTGATGCCAGACCCTGGTCAGCCTCTTCTGGGTAACTCCCCCAGTCTGTATATTGGGCAGGACATGCTAAGGTGTGGATTACCCCTTTGGCCAGTTTGGGTCACCTGTCCTGGCTGTGCTCCCTTCCGCCTTTTTTGGGCACCTCCTGACTGGCAAAGCATGAGACACAAAAGAGTCCTTGACTTAGGATAAACCTGACTTAGCAACAACTGAAACATCAGTGTGTTATCAACATTGTTCTCATTCTGAATCCAAAACACAGCACTGTGCCAGCTGCTGGGAACAAATCAACTCTAGAAGAAATTATTTCTAGAAGAAATGAACTCCAGCTGAAACCAGGACAGGCTGTTTCATGTATACCAAGTTCATCCACTTGAAATGGATCTTTTTGTGGAGAACATAGTGTAATTTCTCAAAGAAAAGCCCAAATCGTGGTGAATTAGTCAAGTGTTGTCTGCTTTAGTACATCAAAGCAGATTAGTGCCTAATTCTTAGGAGGAAAGTGTTGGCTCTTGTACAAATCTTGTTGAGTTTCCCATAGAGGCACTAACAAGTTTTGCGGCTTGCTGTCAGAAGTGTTTGTGCGAGGTCAAAGGATGATCTCTCGTAGGGTCCTTGTGTGTGGTGCCGGTCAAAGTTGGAGCCTGGGGAATGGTGTGGTGAGCTGAGCACAAACCTTGTGTCTGGAGCAGTGCTACAGGTACACCTGGAACACCCCCTGTCTGCTGGCAGAGCTGTGGAGCTGAGGTGGTTGTGTGAAGAACTGCTGTCTCTCCAAGCTGCTGGTGCTGTCCTTGTTCAAGAGAACTGTGTGGAGTAGGCAGAGGCAGCAAATAAAGTCCCTATTCCCCGTCCCCAACCAGGAGGGTGCTTTAGACATGGCGTTATATCCCGTTGTTTCTTTTCACCTTTTTTCTAGTAGTTTTGGTTTTAGTAATAGTAATGGTAATTACACTGCATACTTTTTATAAATGTTACATTTTTCAAGAGCTGTCGCTGCTTGTTACTGACATGATTTCAGTTATGTGCTAGATGAACAACTGTTCTTTGTCATCACTATTTCTTGGGTCTCTGATCCATAGTGGCTCTTTAACTTCATGGAAGCACAAATAGTTTTCTCCAGTGTATTGCGCACAGCTGCAAGTAAACATCACATTTAAAAAGGAGTGTCCACTGTTTAGTAACTTTTCAAATTCTTGTTATTCCAGAGTTTTCTTGGAAACCTTTTTGTTCCTGTTTGTGAGATTGATGTTGTTCTTAATGATGCTGAAACACGAAAACCAGCAGAAATCAAAACAGAAGATGGTAAAGTAGAAAAGCATTTTCTCTTCTACGATGGAGAATCTGTTTCAGGAAAGGTAAATTTTTCTTAGTTATTGATTCTGGCATGCAAATGCATATAAGAAGGTAAATGAAAAACTGCTATAAGAGCTGCATTTTCAGCTTGTGTTGTTATTCAAAGAGGAAACAATGTTTTGCTCTATGTGGTCTTTTTAGCCATAGTCATTCAGGCAGCTGATAAAACCAAGCATTTTTGAACAGCAGCTGTTTATTTGTTTCTGGTCACCCTGTATTTATGAATAAGCTTCTTGTGCAAAGTTGTGCAATCTTGTCATTGCTTCTGATGAGAAAACTGGATCCCTCTTCTTCCCCTTGAACTCCAAAATCCACAGTCCCACACAGGTAACAGTAGTCTTTGGCTGGCGCATTCAACCTGCTTTGCATACCCTGAGGATAACCCTGTGTTTCATGCCCTGACGTGGTTTCTGGAATTGCATCAGAGG
This sequence comes from Acropternis orthonyx, assembly GCA_035583155.1. Taxonomy (NCBI): domain Eukaryota; kingdom Metazoa; phylum Chordata; class Aves; order Passeriformes; family Rhinocryptidae; genus Acropternis; species Acropternis orthonyx. Next base: position 1,490,131 of record JAWWEU010000160.1, read on the forward strand.
AGCAACATGGGAAGTTCACCTGGCTGCTGAATCAAGAGTTTTTCTTACCAGAAGAAAGACCATGAACTTGAGATTACCAGAGGGATTTCTCCACTTTCAGTGTTGCACTTAGGAACTCCTTGCTGTCGCTCTGTTTCACTGGAGCCATCCTCACTCTCCGAATATTCCTGTTATGATTCACTTTTCCTCCAAAAATCTTGAGCTGGGTATTGGCTTCTGAGATTGACTTGTAAATGCCTACTTTGATCTTGACTGACCTGTTGTCAGTGGGCATCTTCCTGCTCTGGAGATACCATTCCATGCAAAGATCATGGTTTTCTAGAAAGTTCCTTCCAGGGATGTGAAACTCATGTGAGATTGGCCTCAGACTTGGGAAGCTGAGGGAGAAGCTTATGATCACTGGCTGGAGCACTGCTTGCTTGTATTGGTGATGCCTGAGCGGTGCCTCCTGAGTCGTGACTAACACAAGCACAGTGGGATGAGGAGGTCTGGAACACCAGTCAGTTATTGGACAGCTTTCCTCTACCCCTTCTGTTTTTTCTCCACAAAGATGGATATTCAAGTGGTTTATTTCCTGCTCAGATATTGACAATGTACTGGACTTTAAAAGCGTGGGAATTTCTCTGGTCATCACTGCCTCCTAAGAAAATAGCATATATGCTTAATTTTTATATGTTTCAATAGAAAGTAACCTTGTGGAGTCATTTCTTGTCTGTTTGTGAGACTCAAAGACACAAGTGAAGGCCTTTGTAGTAGGTTTCATCGTCTATTATTTTTCATTGATTTCTCCAACACCACTATTTAGCTGCAATTTGCTGAGGAAGGGCCTGAAGCTCACTTGACTTGAAAGGAATGCATCTCATGGCAGTTCTTTTTTGGACTTCCAAATGTGACTGTCAGAAGGTGCTTTGAAGCTCTTGACCTTCAAAGATGGCAAGAGGATCATGACTGGCTTATGTGAACTCTGCTTAAGCTCTGGCTTGGGTTCTTAATTTTGGACTTGAAAGTTTCTAGCTTAGATACTAAATTCAGTCTTGTGAACTTGAATACTTTAGTGGTGCCTTGGAAATGCTTAATTTCATAATCAGCTGTTTGATTTGGCTGCCTTGAAGCTCAGGTGGAGCCATTGAGAAGAGGTCTTAGTTAAGGCATGTACTAATATGTTTTCCTTTTTACTGAGATTATGTTTTAGAGTGAAGGTGTTGAAAAAACTTAACTTTGGTTACTTTTTTCTTTTTACTTTGGTAGGTGAACGTCTCCCTTAAGCATGGGAAGAGACTAGAGCACCAAGGAATTAGAATTGAATTTGTAGGACAAATTGGTGAGTTTAAGCTATAAAGGGGCTGTTGGGTGCTTGTGGTTTATGGAACTTGGCAGTTGTGATTATCAGCAGTTTGGCTCAAAAAATGCAACCTGATCGTATTAGTGGATGATAAATGGCAAAGGAAAGTTCTATCCTTATTTTAAAGGAAATGTTCTACTAAATTTTGCTAGTCAGAAAGTCATTGGGAGAGAGAGATACGTGTGAAGGAGAATGATGAATATTCAGTCTGTGTCAGACTAGATAAAAGTTTGATTAATGATGACCAGAGATTTCTGAAAACTAAACTTTTGGTCTTTCTAGTTATGGCTCTGAAAAGAGCAGAGACAAAGAAAAGAAATGATGGGGCAGCCTGTAGCAAAATACTTTTAAAAATTCTGTGGTACTTGGTTCTCTAAAACCTAGTTTTATACTGTTAGCACAGACCATGAGTGATGCTTCAGAGGTTCTCTGTGCTTCTTACCAAGATAATGTGGTATTGACATTAAAAATGTAAATTTCTTATGGCTGTACCAAAGTCTGCTTGGATTTGAACTGTGAGGGATCTTTATTATATTTAACTTCTTACCAGTCAAGGTAATCTTTCCACACCCTTATTTACATTGTTGTCCCCCATGGAAGTAATTCTTTGAGTTTCAGCCTCACACAGTTGACTTTGCTTGGACTTTCACAAGTTCTCTATTTCTGATCAGTCAGTAGGCTCCAGTACGCTGTGTCTGAACTGTTGACCGAGTACTGGCACCTGCTGCTCTATGCTTTGGAGTTTTGATCAGGGGGCTGTAAAAGCAAGCTTTCAGAATAAAGCAGGAGTGTGATGGGAATGAGGCGTTTAGAGACGGGAAAAAGGTAGAGCTCATGTGTGTCAGCTTCATTTAGTCTGTTGTCCTCTAGTAGCTGTACAGGTTATTTTTCATCAGCTCTGATTTATAAATTCTCTAAATGACTTTATTTTGATGTAGTGTTCCTTGAATTTTGTGTGTTTCTGGGACTTTGTGTTGTGCTACCGCTTAGCAGTCCATGCAATTATGCAGAAGTGGTTTAAGCTACTCTTTTTTGTACTTGTCCATGTTTTCTTGCATCCTTCCAATTTTTAATATAGTAATGCAGAAAGTAGTCCAGTATTGTGATCTCTGCAGTATTTGGAGACTAACTCAATGTCAAAGACTTACTTTAAACCAACTCTTCAGAATACAGTTTTCCTGGCTGGCACAAAAAGTGGTGGATATGCAGCGGTAAATAAAGTCTGTATTAGATAAATGCTTGTCATAGCAAACCAGGTACACCTTAGATAATTTGTGATCATATTAGAAAATAAGAGGTTACTAGTTTGTGTCAGTTTCTATCAAATTGGCCATAGTAAACTGTGGAGTTGGTGTGTTTACTTCATTTACTCTTTCCTGAAAAGCTTCGGTCTGTGTAAAACCAGCTACTGTTGATGTTCAGTTTTGAATTGTAGAGAAGCTTATTGTTAGATACTGAAGTGCTCGGGTTTGGATTTTTCGGGTAATTTTTATGATAATTCTCTGTGAGAATTGACTGACAGAGATGTAGGGATGGACAAGTGACACTGCTCTGGGGACAGAGATGCTGTTGCTGTGAAACTTCTTTGTCTACGCTCATGTGTTAAGAGCTCACTTCTAAATGACTGACTTAGACCAGAGGTCATAATAAGTCATTTGATTGTAAATTATTAGTAACAATAAACCCTTTGATAGGTACTGTTAATGTGCAGGAGACCAGTTAGGATCACTGGCCTGTCTTAAATGAGCCAGTCATGACGTTGCTTAGGTTTTGTCCCTGCAGCAATAAATGCTGGAAGCCAAAACCATGCAATGCTAATTACAGAGCATGCAAGGCAAGAAGTACTTATTAAAGCAAGCTAAACTGTCATTAAAAAACAAAGCTATGCTAGTGAAGCTTTGAATGTGCTGTGTTCATTGCAGTTAGCTCTTCAGGAATGCTTCCTGTAGGTTGCTAGAACTGAAGGTAATTTGAAAACCTGGGCAAAACATTTGGTCAAATATGTGTATTTTAAATTAATTGCTTCTGTTGTACTCTCCCACCTGCTGCTGCCAAATCACAGTTTTGTTTGCTAAAACTAAACACTGAAACGTTTTCCTTTAACTTTCTAACTTTAGAACTCTTCAATGACAAAAGCAATACCCATGAATTTGTAAACTTAGTGAAAGAACTGGCCTTACCCGGAGAACTGACCCAAAGCAGAAACTATGACTTTGAATTCATGCAGGTTGAAAAGCCATATGAATCCTACATTGGTGCCAACGTCAGACTGAGGTTTGTAACTGTTAAACCTTCTTTCCTCTCCTGCAGTGCAGAAAATCCATAATTTAGCAATTATGCTGCCTACCCTTCCCCTTTTTGGTTATTAATGGGGACATGTATTGCCCGGTAATAGTGTGTCTTGACTGGAGTTGTTTGGATCATGTTAGAATATGGCCTTATGCTTAATGTGGAATTGGTCACTGCTGTTTGTATAAATAAACTTCTTTCAGTTCAGTCAAGGGAAGACAGTCCATGTTTCTCCTTTTAAAAAACCAACATATCCACAACTGAAGAAAACACTTCCACATTTCTACACTTGAGCATTTTGTCTTGTACTTTTGTGTCTTACTCTTGTTACTTATTCTTATGGGAATGTATATGGGTCTTTCAAAGAATACTTGTACTTCAGAATACAGGGGCTTTTACTTAGTAATTCCGAGTAGTTTGGGGTAACTTGGTGGCTTTTTTTAGGTATTTTCTCAAAGTGACAATCGTAAGACGGCTGTCGGACTTGGTGAAGGAATATGATCTGATTGTTCACCAGCTCGCTACCTACCCAGATGTAAACAACTCCATCAAAATGGAAGTGGGCATTGAAGACTGTCTCCATATAGAGTTTGAATACAACAAGTCAAAGTAAGTGTCAGAGCAAAACACATTGAGGTAAATAACTTGGGATAAAAGGGGCACAGTGTGTAATGTTTGATAAACGGCCTTGGCTTCTGGAGACTTAAAATGTAAAGTGCTAATGGCCTTTTTTGAGAGCCACTTGTCTGTTCTGCCTGCAGTACTAACAGGAAGGTCGCTAGCAAATATTTGAGACTTGATTTTTGTGTTTAAACCTTTTCAGTATGACTGCAGCACTTCCTTTTACTAATACTGCAGCGATGGGAATATTCCAGTCGTGCTGGTGTGGCTGAGGGGCTTAGCTCAGGGAGAAGTGAGCTCCAAGGAGTTAAGACACAGATAAACATAACTCCCTGTGTAACTTGTATTCAGGAAAGTGTGAAAGTTGTATTTATTCTTTAATGAAAACCCCCATTCTGTTCTTTTAAAGGTATCACTTAAAGGATGTGATTGTTGGAAAAATTTATTTCCTCTTAGTGAGAATAAAAATTCAGCACATGGAGTTGCAGCTGATCAAAAAGGAGATTACTGGAATTGGTAAGAGAAACAAAATGCTGGTTGAGCCTCTTACGGAGACCTGGATAGTGAAGTCAGTAGTCGCAGCTTTGGCTAAGCTGGTGCTCAAGTGCTACTTTCTCACTGGCGTTTGAGTCCCATTTGCATTTTGTGCTTTGGTGATAATGCTTAGTAGTATGCTTGCTTTGGCCATGTGTAACTTAGATGCAAGACATAGGCAAAAATGCAGTGCTGTGTTCATTTAAATGCTGCAGAGTGGAAATTGTGTGGTAAAGCTTTGTAAGTATTTGAGAATGAAGTGTGTGTTCTCACAGTTAAAACGTGTTTCACCAGGACCCAGTACCACAACAGAGACTGAAACCATTGCAAAGTATGAAATAATGGATGGTGCACCAGTTAAAGGTAAGTAACTGTGCTCGTTTTAAAGGGAGAGCATTTGGTGTGAAAACTGTATTTAAAACATCTGGGGCAGAAGAGATGGCTTAGATAATTATTTGTTTTCTGCAGAAACCACACTTCTCCTTAGGTTCCTGAAATGATGGTGGATTTTTCTATTCAAAGCAGACATTTTTTTTTGACTGAGGGCATTTCACTTGGGATCCTAGTAACTTTTACCCTTATTTACCATTGGACATTCTATGACTGATCCTTTTATCAAACCTGACTCTGTGGTGTAGGGCCAGCTTTAGAGTGTTCAAGATACTGATCCTCCTGCCTTTCCTGGCTTACAGGGAGGAAGGGTTCCCACTTTTCATTTCATGCTTGCCTCTGTGCTCAGTGTTACGTTTGTAGTTTTTTTTGGTCGTTGGTTTTCCTCTATTCTTTTAAATTCTATTTATTGATCTATTTATTTTTACTTTTTATGGCATTTTGGCGGTTGTGTGTGTGTATTTTTCTTCTTTAGCCAAGGAAGGGGCACAGACAGTGCTTGGGAAACTGCCTTTATTTTGCATGTTTTCTGAAACTGTGTTAATTATTCCAGTTTTGAGGAGCTAATTTAAGTTGGTTTTTTTTTTTTAAGGTGAATCTATTCCTATAAGACTGTTCTTAGCTGGCTATGACCCAACTCCAACAATGAGGGATGTGAATAAAAAATTTTCAGTGAGGTACTTCTTAAATCTGGTGCTTGTGGATGAAGAAGACAGACGATACTTCAAACAGCAGGTATGGTCTGTAGCAATCTTGTTGCAGAATTATCTGGGCTGTTGTGCAAAGGACTCTGTGGGTAAAATGAGCTACAGGTGCATCAGTTTGCTTGTTTTCTTAAACTGCTGCAGAGAGAGTTCTCCTCTCAGCATTAGCCCAGGTTCAAATCTGCAAAACTGTAATAAGGGCTAAGACATTTGGCTGAAAATGTTAGAGAAGATGAGGTGAGGAAAGGAATAGCCTGAAGGGATCACTGTGTGGGTTATATCAGAGTCTTCCTCTTAAAGAGTAGACAAGGCATAATAATTAGACATGGAAAATAAGAGGTAGCTGGAGCATACAGTGGCTATGATGGCCTTGGATTTTGAGAAAAGGAGGAAGAAAAATTTCTTGAACCCTTTAATACTATAAAAGTTGGCAGTAGGATAGTTAAGGAAGAGGCGACTGCTCAAGATTGCAGGTGTTCAGGCAGTAACTAAATATGCAACCTTAATTGTGTTGTCTTTCTGTTACTTTCATATGAACTGCACTGTTAAACAGATGCAGAGTTTTTTGTGCGGTGTTGTCTTTGGTTATTTTTTTAATTTTCCCCAAAGTATTTGCTTATCAGGAACTTAAGATACTTGATGCTGCTGCCTTAATGGTAAGTGGTGGTTTCTAACAAGTTTTCTTCTTCAAATAGGAAATAATCCTATGGAGAAAAGCTCCTGAGAAGCTGAGGAAACAACGAACAAACTTCCACCAGCGATTTGAATCTCCAGAGTCACAAGCATCTGCTGAGCAGCCCGAAATGTGAACTGGTCTAAGGTGAAAAACTTTGCAATGCTTCAGCAGGTTAAAGATGGCAGCAGTCTGTGGGAAAAGAAAGCCACAATTCCCATTACAACTGTCTTCCTTCATCTGGCAGTGCTGCGTTTCCCATACTACTAAAGCGTTCTTCAGTTAAACATTCAAGTATGTATATACATTTAAAATAAAGTGCTTTCTCAAACACTGGAACTTTCTTAAGCTACTATTTTATACTGCACAATTACTTTCTTTTGATAATGTTATATGCACTTGGATATGTGTAAGCTTAAATCTAGTTATTTCCAGGCATGGTAGGCTGCTGTATTTGATTTTTGCTGCTCACCTCTACAGTGTAGACTAAAGCATTTCCCTTCTCTCATGTTGTTTATTGCATGTTTCTTTCCAATGTTGCTTATTTGCATTTGTTTTGTTTTGAAAGTGCAGTAAGACACAATTGACTAAATCACACTAAAAATCAAGGTTTACAGTGAATTTGTCCTGAGACTCCTAGTTACTACATTAGGGTTTAACTGAAGCTGCATGTACATGCACTGTGACTGTGATAACTGGAGCCTTTAAGATGCCTCACCAAGGGTTCTAAAGAGGCTTTGAATCTGTCAGTAAGCAAAAAAAGGAAGCATCTTTGCCCTCCCTCCCCCAGTTTTCTCTCTACCAGTTTTTTCTAAACCTTTCCCATGTGTCACTCCTGACTTTTGGGGACTCGTTGCCCAGTAATTAGCGACTGTAGCGATGTTGTCATGAGTTCACCCTCAGGTGGTGGGCGGTAAAGTATTTGAACATAGTTAGCTCTTATTGATGAAGTAAATGCTGGTAACACTGGTTATTTTGCAAATACCTGAAACTGTGTTTCCTCCTGGCCTCACGCTTCCACTGTCTTCACAGTCTGTCTCCGTAACTGTCTGACAGGAGAGGGAAAACGTCCTCAAAAAGCATCCTTCAGGGCCTCTTAAAGGGCAAACAAACCTTCTGGGGTCTTCTGGAAAGGTATTTTGAAGCCAGGCAAGCCTTAAACCTCAGAGGCTTGCCTGGCACAGCAGGTTGTTTGTCTTCATCATCATCTTGTGGGCATTTAGTGTTTGAAGAAGTAGCTTTAAGGAGTTAGCCAGCCTTCCTGTGCTCACAGCAGAGCCTGGGGTCTGTTCCAGAGGGGCTTGGGCAGAAACCAGAGCCTGCTGTGGGGAAGGCGACTTGCACTTGTGGTTCTCTCGGCCTTTGAGCCAAGGCTTCTCAGCCCCGGTGCAAGTGTCATTGGTAACCTTACTTTATGAGTAAGTAAATAATCGAATTACATTTCTGTAAGAACTGTTTTATTACTGCGGCACTTTGATAAAGCAAAGACTCCGTGTACCTTATGCTAGGATACTCCTAATGCAGATACCTTCGGCCGAGAGCAAATCCAACTCCCTCATGTAAGTGCCTGTTCAGAAGTTTAAAAGAATAATAATAATAATAAAAAAAAGCCAAATATTTTCATGGTCACTTGCATGTCGTGAACCTGGGAAGGGTGATTTTTGAAAAACCTGATTGTATTTAACCAGCCTCAGATGGCGGAGCCATGTGTACCGAGCGGGGCGGGGAGCCCTCTTGAGCTGCTATTTGAACTATTAAACAGCTGTTCTTCTCACTCGGTGTGGGTCTGTGTGTGTCCGGCGGGCGCTGCTTCCCCCCTGAGGGCACCCGGGGAGCCCTCCCGAGCAGCTATTTTTAAGTTTCAAAGAGCTGCATCCTCACTAAGGGCGGGCCTGTGGGTGCCCGGCGGGCGCCGCCCCTCTCTGAGGGGAGCCCGGGGAAAGGGGGGGGAGGGGGG